>OY723394.1:9740648-9803148 GCA_963210295.1 Ophion ellenae
TTTAGCTACGACTGACTACCGACGGATGGCGCAACGCTCGCGAATTTGGCCCCGATACTTCGCGCTGGGACGAAGAGTCGAGGCCGCGTAGTCGACGATCGCTAGGCGCGTGCGTGTGTGTGTGTGTGTGTGTGCTCGATACGCCGGCCGCGTAGCGACGTTCGCTAGGCGCGCGCGTGTGTGTTCGAACGCCGGCCGCGTAGTCGACGTTCGCTAGGCGCGCGCGTGTGTGTGTTCGATACGCCGGCCCCGTAGTCGACGATCGCTAGGCATGCGCGCGCGTGTGTGTGTCCGATACGCCGGCCGCGTGCGAAGAGAAGGCGATGTGCGGGTGCGGGGAGAAAAGGCGACAATCCTAAGCGCGCGCGCGTGTGTGTGTATGTTCGCTACGCCCGCCGCATGTAGAGAGAGAGAGATCGCGCGAGATTTACTCTACAAAAGAGTTGTAAAATTTTACAATGCGCTTTGTTTAAACAAATGCGTTCGGAATTTTTCTCTCTGCCATGATTTTGTTGGGGCTGATTGTCTGCGGCCGACCAAATTCACGAGCGAATAAGATCGACCGAGTCTCACTTTGCGAAAAAGTGGTGAAATTTTATAATTATTGCTAAAATAAATACGTTAAGCATTTTTTTCTCTCTGCCGGAATTTATCTTCGGCAGGTTCCTCCAAGGATCGAATTTTCTAGCAATAACGATCGCAGGAGTCTCGCTCTACAGAAGAGCGGTGAAATTTTACGATCGCGAATTGTTTAAAGGAGGTCATCGATGGAAAATTTTCGAAAAATCATTTTTTTGGACACACTTAAAACATCCTTATAACCTCAAAAAATATGAATATTCGTTTAAAGCCGAAAAAACAGTATTGAAGTGGTTTTCGAACTATTTTTTTAGGGGAGTCTCCGGCGCTGAAGAGCGTCTTCGGCGATGCCATGGCGGTAGTCGCAATTCTCAATTCTTGTAAGCCTATTATCTATGGGGACAAGTTTACCGACTAAAAATAGTTTTATTTTCGTTATAAAAATAGTTTTATTTATATAAAAATAGAAATTTTTCGATCGCCAATTGTTTAAACAAATGGCCTTAAATCGATTTCTTTTGTCGACGACGGTCATCGGTGTAAATTCCATTACGATTAAACTTTCTAGCAAACGGGGTGTTTGCTAGAGACTCGTATTGTGGAAGGGTGCTGACATTCTCCCATCCTTTTTCAATTAATTTAAACAAATAAGCTCAAGGACTATTTTGAATCTCGACGCTGCTTATCGTCGACAAGTTCGGTCTCTGCCGAAATCTCGAGCGAGCGAGATCGCTCGAGACTTACTCTATAAAAGAGTTGTAAAATTTTACAATGCGCATTGTTTAAACAAATGCGTTCGGAATTTTTCTCTCTGCCATGATTTTTTTTTGGCAGGTTGTCTGCGGCCGACCAAATTCACGAGCGAATGAGATCGACCGAGTCTCACTTTGCGAAAAAGTGGTGAAATTTTATAATTATTGCTAAAATAAATACGTTAAGCATTTTTTCTCTCTGCCGGAATTTATCTTCGGCAGGTTCCTCCAAGGATCGAATTTTCTAGCAATAACGATCGCAGGAGTCTCGCTCTACAGAAGAGCGGTGAAATTTTACCATCGCGAATTGTTTAAAGGAGGTCATCGATGGAAAATTTTCGAAAAATCATTTTTTTGGACACACTTAAAAAATCCTTATAACCTCAAAAAATATGAATATTCGTTTAAAGCCGAAAAAAAACAGTATTAAAATGGTTTTCGAACTATTTTTTTAGGGGAGTCTCCGGCGCTGAAGAGCGTCTTCGGCGATGCCATGGCGGTAGTCGCAATTCTCAATTCTTGTAAGCCTATTATCTATGGGGACAAATTCACCGACTAAAAATAGTTTTATTTTCGTTATAAAACTAGTTTTATTTATATAAAAATAGAAATTTTTCGATCGCCAATTGTTTAAACAAATGGCCTTGAATCGATTTCTTTTGTCGACGACGGTCATCGGTGTAAATTCCATTACGGTTAAACTTTCTAGCAAACGGGGTGTTTGCTAGAGACTCGTATTGTGGAAGGGTGCTGACATTGTCCCATCCTTTTTCAATTAATTTAAACAAATAAGCTCAAGGACTATTTTGAATCTCGACGCTGCTTATCGTCGACAAGTTCGGTCTCTGCCGAAATCTCGAGCGAGCGAGATCGCTCGAGACTTACTCTATAAAAGAGTTGTAAAATTGTACAATGCGCATTGTTTAAACAAATGCGTTCGGAATTTTTCTCTCTGCCATGATTTTTTTTGGCAGGTTGTCTGCGGCCGACCAAATTCACGAGCGAATGAGATCGACCGAGTCTCACTTTGCGAAAAAGTGGTGAAATTTTATAATTATTGCTAAAATAAATACGTTAAGCATTTTTTCTCTCTGCCGGAATTTATCTTCGGCAGGTTCCTCCAAGGATCGAATTTTCTAGCAATAACGATCGCAGGAGTCTCGCTCTACAAAAGAGCGGTGAAATTTTACGATCGCGAATTGTTTAAAGGAGGTCATCGATGGAAAATTTTCGAAAAATCATTTTTTTGGACACACTTAAAAAATCCTTATAACCTCAAAAAATATTATGAATATTCGTTTAAAGCCGAAAAAAAACAGTTTTGAAGTGGTATTCGAACTATTTTTTAGGGGAATCTCCGGCGCTGAAGAGCGTCTTCGGCGATGCCATGGCGGTAGTCGCAATTCTCAATTCTTGTAAGCCTATTATCTATGGGGACAAATTCACCGACTAAAAATAGTTTTACTTTCGACCAAAAGGTGGCATTACATTACGGAAACAAAACTTCTTCAGCTCTATCGTCTAAACGTTGACTTGACACACATTACTCTCCAAATCACGTTTTCGAAATCGGGACGCAGCACAACTCGAACAGTTTTCGTCCAATCGACCAATCCAATTTCTTCAATTTTTCAAAGTGTTTTTTAAAGCGCCCTATCAATGTGAAAAATGGTCTCATCGAGATGATAAAAAGCTTTATGGAGCTTCAAGTTTCTAGTTTCGAGATCTGTGGGCAAACAAATTTGTGAGCTCCTGTTGTCGCGGAATAATAAAAAATAGCGAGAGAAAATTTATTTCCAAATTTTTTTGTTTTTTTTTCTGTTAAATCCATGTATAGGTCAGTTAGCTTGTTGATTCAGCTTCAATTTGGTTCTTTTGTCTCTCTACATCAATGTTTTGCTAAGATATCCGACTTTAAATGTAAAAAGATCCTGTCTTCGATCTTCGATATCTCAGCATCCAATGATCGCACGGGCAGCTTTGAAAAACTTAAATAAATTTCCTACACGACTCTTTCGTTGATTTTTTAGAAAAAAAAAACATTTTTTGCACCATTAATATTAATTTGAAAAAGGACAAAAAAATTACTTTTTATGGTTTTTCAGTAAATGTACTACTACTTTGCAAATATTGGTGGAAAGACTAATGTTTCCCGGTTGTTCTTCTGCTTAATGTACCCCCAATAGCCCTGTACATTTTCAATTTGATCCATCGAACAATTTTTCCCGATCGATTTATCAAAGTTTTACAAAGCAAAGGAAGAAGTGTATTGTTCCTAAACATCGTGTAATCATCATCAGAATGGAAAAACCAATTTTCTTCGACTTTTTTCACAACTTTGCACTATAGTAGGGGAGCCCACAAGCGACACCTCGCACCCAAGTGTCTATCATCATCGCCCTCCTCAAAAAACCAAAGCTTATCTGAAAGATCATCAATTTTTATGTAAGAAAAGCCACTGCTGCCTTTTCCAAACAGTGGAGAAAATGGCGGCAGCAGCGTTTGAAAGTCGCCCTCTGCGCAACCGAATGTGGCGTTTCAATTCGGTTTTATCAGCAATCGCCCGGTTATTTTCGATTTGTATTATTGAAATACGCCTGCCACTATCACGAACAATGAACTTTGCGTGTCTTACATTGTTTAAACACATGGAATCGCATATTTCATGTGATATTTTTCGATTTTGCAGCCGTGTTCACTGTGTTTTTTTATACTTTCTTATGTCTTTCGCTACATTTCAAAGTAAATTAGTTTTCTTCGGTGAAAAAATATTAGGTGTCGTTGTTTCAACGAAGAAGATTCTAAGAAATATTTCAAAGTCGGGGATTTTTCAGCCGCTTTTTGGTCATTTATCATTTCTCGTGGCCCGTACGAATCTCTTCCGCTTTATATTTGTAAAGAAAGACTACCTGAAACATGAAGATTTTTCAGCTATATATTTTTAGCAGAAATCGAGTCTTCGACCCTACATTGTAAGACTTCAGCTGTGCTATTCAAAACGGTCGGAATAAAAGGGGGCGGGGGCCTAAGGATCTAGAGACGTTATACCTACTCAGTCTCGTTTCAGAAGCCATCAGTAACGGTCGTGTCACTGTCCGTTTTTAAAATCTTACAACTATCTAAAATGCGTTGTTTTATTTGGAAAGAATCTGGCGATGTTACGAAATTTACCGACAGTACATTAGACCAATGTCTAACTATTGTCGCGTACCGGAAAAAGAATCATTTCGAATACGGCGAGTCATCATTGACTCGTGAGAATAGTGTAAATTTTGATTATCACCATGGGTGCTACAGAAAATGTTCTGTTTTGAAAGAAAAATACGAAGAAGAGCGGAAAGCGCTGTTTCCTTCGAATGCAAGTGTGAGTATAAGAAATGTGAGTATACTCACACTTTCATTCGAAGGAAGCAGCGCTTCCGGTTCTTCTTGGTATTTTTGTTTCAAAACAGAACATTTTCTGTAGCACCCATGGTGATAACGAAAATGTACACTATTCTCACGCGTCAATGATGAGTCGCCGTATTCGAAACGTTTCTTTCTCCGATACGCGACAATACTTAGACATTGGTCTAATATACTCTGGGTAAATTTCATAACATCGCCACATTTTTTCCAAATAAAACAACGCATTTTAGATAGATATGAGATTTAAAAAACAGACAGCGACACGACCGTTACTGATGGCTTCTGAAACGAGACTGAGCAGGTATTACGTCTAGCCCCATTTTATTCTGACCGTTTTGAATAGCACAGCCGTAGTCTTACAATGTAGGGTCGAAGACTCGATTTCTGCTTAAAATATATAGCCAAAAAACCTTCATGTTTCAGGTAGCCTTCATTTGAAAATATAAAGCGGAAGAGATTCGTACGGGCCACGAGAAATGATAAATGACCAAAAAACGGCTGAAAAATCCCCGACTTTGGACTATTTTATAGAATCTTATTTGTTGAAACAATGACACCTAGTATTTTTTCACCGAAGAATACTAACTTTCTTTGAAATGTAACGAAAGACATAAAAAAAAGTATTAAAAAACACAATGAAAACGGCTGAAAAATCGAAAAATATCACATAAAATATGCGATTTCATGTCTTTAAACAATTAACGACACCTACACTTCATTGGTCGTGATAGTGGCAAGCGTATTTCAATAATACAAATCGAAAAGAACCGGGTGATTGCTGATAAAACCGAATTGAAGCGCCAAATTCGGTTGCGCGGAGGGCGACTTTCAAACGCTGCTGCCGCCATTTTCTCCGATGTTTGGAAAGGGCAGTAGTGGTTTTTCTTACACACAAATCGATGGTCTTTCAGATAAGCTCTGGTTTTTTAAGAAGGTCGATGATGATAGACACCTGGGTGCGAGGTGTCGCTTATCCCTCGGCAGCAACTGATACGGCTTATCAGGGAGGCTGACAGCACTGCCTTTTCCTATAGTCCTACCCCTCCCCTGTCTCGAGGAACAATCAGAATACGGGAGACTTAACATGTCAGAAACGTGGAAAAATTATTTTTTATTAATTTTTTTTAGCGTTGACCGGTCCCAGACATGACAGCAGGGCCATTTTATGTTCCCCTATGAATGACATGACGAATTATATGTATAAACTTTGGAAGATCTATCATGACAGGTTTAGTGTCGTGGGCTCCTAGACTACTAGTTGTTTGTTAACTTAAAGAAAAAAAAAATCGAAAAATGTTCAATTTTTTTCTTTTTAAATTTGTAAAACATTTCAGGAAACGATACTACCTCATTTTTTACACGATTCGACCATAATTTCACTCATTTTTAATTGCATTAATTAAAAGTTGATACCCCCAAGCTGTATTCACTAGTCGATCTGAGAATTTGTATGAGATTAATTGTCGATATTTTCCGCGAAGGTTAATAAAGTTAAAAATAAAACACTTTTTTTTCAAAACTGATCTCTTTTTTAAGAAATAACCAATTAACATTTTTTTACTAATATTCTATTTGGTAATTTTTTTCTGCGTTTTGGAAAAAAAAATGAATTTCAAGTTTTTGTAAACTAACTTTTTTCAATTTTTGTTCATGCCTAGTTTGAAAAAAAAAACTATTTCCTGGAACCCTAATAACCTTCATAGAAAATATCAAGAGTTAATGGCATAAATGTTCTCAGATCGACTATTGAATACAGATTGGGGTTAGCAACTTTTAATTAATGCAATTAAACATGAGTAAAATTATAGTGTGCAAAGGCCGAATCGGGTAAAAAATGAGTCAGTATTGTTTCCTGAAATGTTTTACAAAGCTAAAAGAAATATTTTCAAAAAAATTAAATATTTTGAATTTTTTTTCGTAAATTTAACAAGAAACTAGTGCAAAGTTGTGAAAAAAGTCGAAGACAATTGGTCTTTCCATTTTGATGATGATCACACGATGTTTAGAAACAATACACTTGTGCCTTTCATTGTTCTGTAAAACATTAATCAATCAGTCCGGAAAAACGGTTCGATGGATCCATTTAAAAATTATTAGGGCTATTGGGGCTACATTACGCTGAAAAAAAACGCGGCAACATTAGTCTTTCTATCAATATTTGTAAAGTAGTAGTAAATTTACTAACAAACGATAAAAAGTCACTTTTTGTCCGTTTTTCAAATTAATGTTAAGGGTGAAAAAATGTTTTTCTCAAAGATCAACGAAAGGGGTTGGTAGGAAATTTATTCAAGTTTTCAAAGCTGCCCTATAATTCCCGTTACGATCATTGGTTGCTGAGAGATCGATGATCAAAGACAAAAGGATCTTTTTTCATTTAAAGTCGGATATATCAGCAAAAAAAATTAACGTAGAGACAAAAAAAACCAAATTAACGCTGAATCAACAAACTAACTGATCTATACATTGAGTTACGTGGAAAAAAATGACCTATCCCGTGAACCCGTGACAAAAAAAACAAATAAAATTGGAAATTTTTTCCTCCGCTATTTCTTATCATTGCGTGATAACCGCAGTTCGCAAAAAAATGTTGCCAAGAGTTCGCGAGACTAGCAACTTGAAGTTTCAAAGGCTTTTTTTATCTCGATGCGACCATTTTTCACATAGATTCAAAAAAACACTCAAATAAATGAAGACATTTTCTATTCCTTTAATTTTTGCGAGTAGTATATAAAAATTTTGGTCGAAAACACGAACTTTTTTTCAAAGTCGTTACTATTTTTTTTAATAGTTATTTTGAAATTTCTCCCCGTACTTAACTTCTAAAACAAACATAATTAACGAAAATATTTCACTCTTAGTTCCAGGATTACATTTACGATAGTTCTACTGCGTTCCGCGTTGAAACGCAACGAAAATTAATATTTGTGTATTCCTTTCATTTATTTCGGCAAACTTTGTTTACAAAAATCTTCTGCCCGTTTTTTGTTTATTTAGCGATCTACAATATAAATCTTTTAAAAAAAGAATTTCTATAACAATAAAAATATAAAAAATAAAATGTGAGCAAGAGCTTTCGTTGCGATCCAACGATGCAAACTTCCACGATGCATCGTTCCATTTGCATCGTTCCAACGATGCAAACAACATGGACAGAGTTGACTGAAAACCAGTAGTGCTATAGCAACTCGTGCACCGCGATTTTCTATTTTTTCGACAAATAAACTCTTTTTACATACTTCAATATATACCTAATAAAGCCTAAAAGTTCTTCAGATGATGCATTTTATTACTCTCTTTAAAAAAATCCAAAGAAAACGGTCGAAAATGGGCAGTTACGGTGGTGTCCTCCTTCCTTGACATACTGCGTCATTTTGACCTGAACGAATTTGAAATAAAATGCTGACTTTCCCAAAATTGAAAGTTTTCAATAATTTCTTACAACAATTCTAATTTAGGGTTTTCGAGTTGCTAAAGACTTGCCCTGTGGAAAGGGAGCGACATCTTACCATCCGTTTTAATAAATTTAAACAAATACCTCGATCACGATTTTTAAACTCTTTATCCACCGTTCGCCTCACGAAGGCATGGGTACGGTGCTGATGCATCAGACGACGGAGATTCAGCCCGGACAGTGGCTTCTTCTCCTCGAAACGTTTCATCGGCAATATTTTGTCCATAGTCCACCAAGGAACGGTGAAGAAACTCTGCGTTGCGCTGATCACGACGTAGCTCGAGCCATAGAGAACCTATTTTCCCATGGGCTTTAGGAGGGCACATCCTCTGTTGCACTCGTTGCCACAGACTCAATCGAAAAGAATGTCAACGCCCTCCGGGGCTATTTTCCTCAGTTCATTTCTGTAATTGCTTGCACGCTCGGGGAGATAATCAATCCTGCCGGTCGACTTGAGCTCCTCGTATTTCGATTTTGCTGAAAAAACCAAAGATCATGTCAATCAGATCAGATCAAATTCTGACTGGTAGGGCAAAAAGGGCGAGTAAGCCGGAACCATGTTGAGCTCCGACCAGGCTTTGGGATCGGGCAGAGCGACGATTTGGTAGGCCCCTTTCAAGTTTTCAACTGCCTCACCAACTGCCTCGATATCACCAGCGTACTTGGAGCCCATGTTGAACAGAGTTTTCGGTGGAGAATCGATGACTCCCCGTCGTCCTGGACATTGAGGCCACATGCTTTGATCCGGATAAGCACTTCATCCTCAGCGAGTTGAGTCTCAGGTCTCCTCAACCCCTTACACCCTTGATACCCCCGAAACCGTTGAGCATAATAAAACGCATGTACCTCGATTTCCGGTCTTCTTTCCTCGCCGTTCTCCTTCGGTTTCTCGCTGTCATCATTTTCCTCGATCGTCTGTTCCTTGTCATCGGCCGCGGCGGTTTTCTCGTTGATTATTATTCTTTTTGTCGGGCTGCTGGTTGTCGGGATTCTTCGTTGGTGTTGTGCCGGCGTCCTAAGAAGTCTTCTCGCCCTCGACCACCAGGCTCCTTTCGAGTCGAGAAGATACGATTCTTTTCGTACGAAAAATTCGGCGAAGATGTCACGAAACAAACACATGAAATATATTTCGAACGAATGTGCGAGGTTATAGCCGCTGCTTCCGACCAGTCAAAAAAAAACAAATTGTTCTACGAGGATGCGGGCGCGGTCGTTAAAAATGCGCGCTGCGCGCTGCTAGTACGAAAACAGATTAACTAACGTTTCGCTTCGGTAAATAATATTTTCAGCTTTGTTAGGCATTTTTTGCTACATTTGTACAAAATTTCAAAATGACCTTTCTCCGCCATTTACTCATGGGAACTGGTGAAACAAAGCTTAAAATGTGTGTTTTTAGACGGACGAGAGCTTGGTTCTCGCCAAATTACCGAAAATGCGATGCAAGGGTTAACAATTCAGTTTTTCGCATGGTGACCACAAACTGTAAACCTCCAAATTTTGGAAAATATCGAGAACCATGCTCTCGGAACCAGCATGCATGCAACAAATTTCATTCCAATTGGTTGTTCCGTTCGAGAGAATTCCCATTTTAAAGTTTTGAAGTGGTCAAAGCCGTGTGGCAGATCGCCTTTAAATTGCTTTAAACAAATAAGCGCGAGCACTATTTGTGATCTCGATGCCGCTTATCGTCGACGAATTCGATCTCGACCAAAATCTCGAGCGAGCGAGACCGCTCGAGGCTCACTCTGCAAAAGAGAGGTATAATTTTACATTGTTTGTTGTTTACACAAATAATGCGTCTGGCATTTTTCTCTGCCAGGGTTTATCTTTGGCAGGTTCTCCGAGTATCAAATTATCGATCAATGGAGGTGGCTAGTCTCGCTCTATAAAAGAGCGGTGAAATTGTGCGGTCGCGAGTTGTTTAAACAAATGGCCTGGAAGCGATTTTTTTCCTCGACAACGGACATCGTTTGAAATTTCATTACGGTTAAACTTTCTAGCAAACGGGGTTTGCTAGAGACTCGTATTGTGGAACGGGGCTGGCAATTTCCCATGCTTTTTCAATTAATTTTAACAAATAAGCTCGAGGGATTTTTGTAATCTCGATGCCGCCTATCGTCGACGAATTCGATATCTACGTAAATCTCGAGCGAGCGAGATCGCTCGAGACTCACTCTGCAAAAGAGAGGTACAAGTTTACAATGTTTATTGTTTAAACAAATGCGTCCGGAATTTTTCTCTCTGCGAAGGTTAATCTTCGGCAGGTTCTCCGAGGATCAAATTATCGATCAATGGAGGTGGCTAGTCTCGCTCTACAAAAGAGCGGTGAAATTGTACGATCGCGAGTTGTTTAAACAAATGGCCTGGAATTGATTTCTTCCCTCGACGACGGACATCGGTGGAAATTCCATTACGGTTGAACTTTCTAGCAAACGGGGTTTGCTAGAGACTCGTATTGTCGAATGGGGCTGGCAATTCCCCATGCTTTTTCAATTAATTTAAATAAATAAGCTCGAGGACTTTTTGTAATCTCGATGCCGCTTATCGTCGACGAATTCGATCTCTGCCAACATCTCGAGCGAGCTCGCTCGCTCGAAAATTTGTTTATTGTTTAAACAAACGCGTCCAGCATTTTTCTCTCTGCCGTGGTTTATCTTTGGCAGGTTATTCGCGGTTGATCAAGTTCGAGAGTGAAAGAGATCGACCGAGTCTCACTCTTCAAAAGAGTGGTAAAATTTCACAAGGAACACCTATTGTTCAAATGAATACGTTCAGTATTTTTCGCTCTGCCATGGTTTATATTCGGCAAGTTGTCTGCGGTCGACCAAGTTTGCGAGCCAACGAGATCGACCTAGTCTCACTCTGCAAAAAAGTGGTAAAAGTTGACAAGCAATGCCTACTCTTCAAACGACTTTGTTCGGTATTATTTCTCTCTACCATGGTTTAGTACGTTGGCCGCGGTTCGAGTTGTCTAGCAATGGAGATAACTAGAGACCGACTTTAACGCACAGAGATAGAAGTTCGAGCGCCATCTTACTCTCCGATAATGCTTACCTTCGAAGGTGGCCGATTGATGGTAAATCGCTCTCGAAAGGGCGTTGTAATTACCTTTCATTATAAAGGAATAGACTTCATCCACGTCTTTTTCCTCAGCAACGATATTCGTCGAGTGTGCCGGTGACACTCCTGGCTTATTGATTGCTAAAAGATTTGCCAATGAGCCGACGGTATTCTGGTCCATGGGTCGGGCAAGTCCGCACCGTTACGTTCGGATGTCCGCAACGGTAACACGTCACTTTCCGCGGGCGATTGCACGTTTGGCGGAAATGTCCTGTTTCTCCGCAATTAAAACACGACCCCAACCGAGGCCTTAACGCCTCGGTTACGTTTCCCGTTGATGGACACTCCTCACGGGAGACTCGCGCTCGTTTGACCGGTTGACTGCCGCCGGCATCCGATCTTGATGCAGGACGGTCTGGTCCACACAAACTTTCGGTGGTCTGCGTACCCACCTCTCGCGTTCGAGGTTCTGCGACCTGCGTTTCCGACCTCTCCATAGTTGCGGGGGTCGTTTGCGTTGATGCGTCGCTGACCGTCGGTATTTCGCGGACCGCGATGGCCGTAACCGGACAGCCTAAACCCTTGAGAATAGGGCAATCTCGCTCTTTTTGATGGGTCAGTACACGAACTTGGGTCCCCAAGGCAGTGAAAAACCCTGGATGCAGGTAGTCCATAGCAGTGAGTTCACGTACGTACGGCCTCAATGAGTCCCACACAGGGTTTGGATCCAACTCGCCTGGAATTTTCAAACCCACGAAGTTCCAGGCCTCTATAGCTTCCTCGATCAGTGAGGGGGCCGAGGAACTGGATTCACTATCCATATCATCTGTTAGAGGTTCTTCTCGAACCTGCGAACAAATGTCTGTCGTCGATGGCTCAACCTCGGTAGGGGAGGCGGTCCTCGAGAACGGGCGACTATCAGCATTCGCTGTCATGCTGGATGGCGAAGGTTCTGCGGCCTCTTCCGTCTTGACGGGTGTGTGCCAACTCCCTTTCGCGAATCCCTCCATCGCGTTCCGTTGAGGCGCCGTTAATGTGTTATCCCGATCAGACCAAATGACAATTCGATTACAATTGAAGAATAGCACAAAAATATATCTACGGTCTAAAAAACGCCGTCAGAATGATTAGTAAAAAAAAAAATATTACTACACAATGAGATTATGCAAGGCGAAGATCAGCAGACCTTTCCACGCGACCGTAGGACAGCGGCGAGCTTCCTTCCTTAAATATTTTCTCCCGCGTTTGATGAGGCTGCGTCGATAATTAATTCCTGAGGCACAAAGTGGTACTTTGGTCAACATTTATAAAAATTACAGGAAAATGTACCTTGAATCTGGAAAACGATGTAAGAATATTGTATAACGGACGAAATCTAAACTGCGAAATAAACGTCTCACAGATGACAGGGACCGTATAACCAGGATAGTTTCAGGAGACGAAAAAAATGCTGAATAAACAAACTACTAATATAGCAGGAAAACGATGACCCGATCGACGGCTGGCGAACCAAAAATTACGCGAATGAGATTACGAAATATTTGAAAAGCATACGGTAGTTCAGATAACCCGATATTTCTAAAGATAACGGTAGTTTCGATAACCCGATGAATGTATAGGGAAAAAAGTAACGAGGACAGATAACCCGATATTTGAAAGGCAAACGGTAGTTCAGATAACCCGATATTTCAAAAGCAAACGGTAGTTTAGATAACCCGATAGATGTCTAGGGAACATAAAATAACGAGGACAGGTAACCCGATATTTTGAAGGCAGACGGTAGATCAGATAACCCGATGGATGTATAGAGAAAAAAAGTAACGAGGACGGATAACCCGATATTTGAAAAGCAAACGGTAGTTCAGATAACCCGATATTTGAAAAGCAAACGGTAGTTTAGATAACCCGATAGATGTATAGAGAACAAAAAATCACGAGGACAGATAACCTGATATTCGAAAGATGACGCTGAAGCTGGCAGACAGACCTAGCAGACGCGTGCCGCCCGAACCCAGTACATTTTTATCGTGACTGTACGCGCTCGGGTCGCAGCGTAGTGAGGCAGCACAGGGCCGACCCCCACCACTTAGCCGCTAGTGAATGAGCCGCATATATCCGTCTGGCGGAAATAATGTTTTTTTTTGCTAAACAACAACAGTCATCGGGATGAATCATGAGTTGATCGTTTCGTCCATTCATATAGATTAAGCATGTCAATCCTCAAGTCGCAATTATCATGCGTGTTGACGGCAGACGACTTTAAACAAAAATTTTGTTCGAGTACGGAGACCCGAATAGCGGATAACTTTTTTTATTCTCAATTAACACAAGCCGTCACTGGGATGAAACATAGGGGGATTGATTCGGCGAAGTATATAGAATAAGCACGTAAATAGAAAAAGTCGCGAGTGTCATGCGTGTTAGCAGCAAACGGCCTTTTTTGAGATTTTTCGTGCGAGTAAGGAGGCGCGATTCGCAAATAACGATTTTTTTAATTGACTAAACAAAGTCGGCCCCGGGATAAATCATAGGTCAATCGATTCGTCTCATTATAAACAATAAGCAGCTGAATTAAAAAAGTAGCTGCCGTCATGCAGGTTGGCAGCGGACGACCTTTTGTGAATTTAATCGTGCGGCCAGCACGACTCTTCGCAAATAACAATTTATTTTTGTTAATGAACAAATGCCGTCACCGGGATGAAACAAAGAGGGATCGATTCGGCAAGTATACAGACTAAGCACGTGAATAGAAAAAGTCGCTGTCATGCGTGTTAGCAGCAGACGGCCTTTTTTCAGATTGTTCGAGCGAGTAAAAAGGCGCTATTCGCGAGTAACAATTTTTTAATTAACTTCACAAAGTCGGCACCGGGATAAATCATAGGTCAATCGATTCGTCTCATTATAAACAATATATAGCTGAATTTAAAAAGTAGCTTCTGTCATGCAGGTTGGCAGCAGACGACCTTTTGTGAATTTGATCGTGCGGCTAGCACGACTCTTTTCGAAAATAACAATTTATTTTTGTTAATCAACAAATGCCGTCACCGGGACGAAACATAGGGCGATCGATTCGGCCAAGTATATAGAATAGGCACGTAAATATCAAAAGTCGCCACTGTCATGCGGGTTGGCAGCAGACGACCCTTTTTGAGCTGCTGCCAACCTGCATGACAGCAGCTACTTTTTAAATTCAGCTGCATATTGTTTATAATGAGACGAATCGATTGACCTATGATTTCTCCCGGGCTCGACTTTGTTAAGTTAATTTAAAAATTGTTATTCGCGAATCGCGCCTCCTTACTCGCACGAAACATCTCAAAGAGGATCTTCTGCTGCCAACCCGCATGACAGTAGTGACTTTTTATATTTACGTGTCTATTCTGTATACTTGGCCGAATCGATCGCCCTATGTTTCGTCCCGGTCGCGGCATTTGTTGATTAACAAAAATAAATTGTTATTCTCGAAAAGAGTCGTGCTGGCCGCACGATTAAATTCACAAAAGGTCGTCTGCTGCCAACCTGCATGACACCAGCTACTTTCTAAATTCTGTACGCGCGTACAGTCACGATAAAAATATACTGGGTTCGGGCAGCGCGCGTCTGCTAGGTCTGTCTGCCAGCTTCAGCGCCATTGTTTGAAAGACAAACGGCAGTTCAGATAACCCGATATTTTGAAGGCAGACGGTAGATCAGATAACCCGTTGGATGTATAGAGAAAAAAAAAGTTACGAGCACAGATAACCCGACATTTTGAAGGCAGACGGTAGCTAGATAACCCGACAGATTTATAGGGAACATAAAATAACGAGGACAGATAACCCAATAGTTTGAAGGCAGACGGTAGTTCAGATAACCCGATAGATGTATAGGCAAAAAAAGTAGTGAGGACAGATAGCCCGATATTTTTAAGGCAGACGGTAGTTTTGATAACCCGATATATGTATACGGAACATAAAATAACGAGGACAGGTAACCCGATATTTTGAAGGCAGACGGTAGTTTAGATAACCCGATAGATGTATAGGGAACAAAAAATAACGAGGACAGATAACCTGATATTGGAAAGAGAGACGGTAGTTTCGATAACCCGATAGATGTATAGGGAAAAGAGTAACGAGGACAGATAACCCGATATTTGAAAGGCAAACGGTAGTTTAGATAACCCGATAGATGTATAGGGAACAAAAAATAACGAGGACAGATAACCTGATATTGGAAAGAGAGACGGTAGTTTAGATAACCCGATAGATGTATAGGGAACATAAAATAACGAGGACAGGTAACCCGATATTTTGAAGGCAGACGGTAGTTCAGATAACCCGATGGATGTATAGGCAAAAAAAAGTAGCGAGGACAGATAGCCCGATATTTTTAAGGCAGACGGTAGTTTTGATAACCCGATAGATGTATAGGGAACATAAAATAACGAGGACAGGTAACCCGATATTTTGAAGGCAGACGGTAGTTTAGATAACCCGATAGATGTATAGGGAAAACAGTAACGAGGACAGATAACCCAATATTTGAAAGGCAAACGGTAGTTCAGATAACCCGATATTTCAAAAGCAAACGGTAGTTTAGATAACTCGATAGATGTATAGGGAACAAAAAATAACGAGGACAGATAACCTGATATTCAAAAGGGAGACGGTAGTTTAGATAACCCGATAGATGTATAGGGAACAAAAAATAACGAGGACAGATAACCCGACATTTTGAAGGTAGACGGTAGCTAGATAACCCGATAGATGTATAGGTGACCATGAAGTAACGAGGACAGATAACCCGACATTTTGAAGGCGGACGGTTCTTCAGATAACCCGATATTTCAAAAGCAAATGGTAGTTTAGATAACCCGATAGATGTAAAGGGAACAAAAAAACGAGGACAGATAACATGATATTCAAAAGGGAGATGGTACTTTAGATAACCCGATAGATGTATAGGGAACATAAAATAACGAGGACAGGTAACCCGATATTTTGAAGGCAGACGGTAGTTCAGATAACCCGATGGATGTATAGGCAAAAAAAAAGTAATGAGGACAGATAACCCGACATTTTGAAGGCAGACGGTAGCTAGATAACCCGATAGATGTATAGGTGACCATAAAGTAACGAGGACAGATAACCCGAGATTTTGAAGGCAGACGGTAGTTCAGATAACCCGTTGGATGTGTAGAGAAAAAAAAAGTAACGAGGACAGATAGCCCGACATTTTGAAGGCAGACGGTAGCTAGATAGCCCGATAGATGTATAGGTGACCATAAAGTAACGAGGATAGATAACCCGACATTTTGAAGGCGGACGGTTCTTCAGATAACTCGATATTTCAAAAGCAAATGGTAGTTTAGATAACCCCATAGATGTAAAGGGAACAAAAAAAACGAGGACAGATAACCTGATATTCAAAAGGGAGATGGTAGTTTAGATAACCCGATAGATGTATAGGGTACATAAAATAACGAGGACAGGTAACCCGATATTTTGAAGGCAGACGGTAGTTCAGATAACCCGTTGGATGTGTAGAGAAAAAAAAGTAACGAGGACAGATAACCCGATAGATGTATAGGTGACCATAAAGTAACGAGGACAGATAACCCGAGATTTTGAAGGCAGACGGTAGCTAGATAACCCGATAGATGTATAGAGAACATAAAATAACGAGGACAGATAACCCGACATTTTGAAGACGGACGGTAGCTTAGATGGCCCGATGGATGTATAGGGAACAAAAAATAACGAGGACAGATAACCCGATCGATGGCTAGGGACCAAAATTAACGTAGTTAGATAATCCGAATGTTGAAGGGCAGACGGTTGGATAGATAACCCAAAACTTAAAGGGCTGACGATGAACAGAAAACCCGAAATTGGGAGCACCGACGGCAGGACTTAAACCTGGGCGATGGTTCGGATGAAACCCGGATGTTGAAGGGCAAACGGTTGGATAGACAACCTGCAATTTGAAGGGCTGACGGTAGAATAGATAACCCGATCGATGCCCATGGAATATAAAATTACGTTTACAGATAACCGGAAATAATATTTCATAATAATAAAAATAAAAATGGAGTAAAATTTGTTACGTTGTAACGAAGCCAAATATTTGAGGTACAGCATGGATACTGGTTTTTCGATAATATCGAAAAACTGCAATATCGGACCACAAATCACCTATTGCACTCAAATAGTACCGGTATTTCTATATCAGAGTAAAAAAGATAAAAATATTCTTTACTATTGTTATTATTTCCGTTCAAGTTACCTTTACTTGCTTTTTTACGTTTAACAGCCTTAAAATATTATCACCTACGGGGTCAAAATCGTCAAAATCGTGGCCAAATATGACTGTGTCAATGAAGGGTAAATAAGTACTATAGTATTACTTAGCTATACACTATTATTTCTACAACTTGCTTTTTTACTTTAGGGCCGTACGCAAATTACGTAACGCAATTGCGGGTGGGTGGAGGGGGGGGGGGGGGTCGACCAGGCGTTACGGTCTACATACATGGGGGGGGGGGGGGGGGTCAAGGTTTGCGTTACATCACGATTTTGAAACTGCCAGAAATAGCAAAATTTCTGCATGTTCAAGTTTTTAATTTAAACCTCGCGTGGAATTTTACCGTGGACAGCTCACAGCTTTCTATATGTAATCTCAGTTAAGGGGGAAAGTCACTGTGCAAGAACTTGCACAGTAGCTTTCCTGCATCACCCAAGCAAAATTGGAAGGAATTTTTTTTACCATTCTTGAAGGTTCATGTATTGAAAAATATGTTGGCAACATTCTTATTCACAAGTCCGAAAATTGACGGAGTTATAGTCACTTTAGTGAGAACAGGTAGCGTGACCGGCTAGTGTCCTCAGTCCCTACAGGTGTGGCATCATTTAGAATAGATAAAGTACAGGCTCTTATTATTTTGTGAACTATCATGAAGATGAAGAACCGTCACATCACCCGCGACTAGATACTTCAATGTAAGTATTAATATTCTATAAAAAAACAACTTTATATCAAGAAACACGGAACGAAAAGTTTGAACGCGTTTTTCTTAAAACTAGTTTCTTCGGCCTCGTCCGAGCGGATACTTAAAAACTTATCGACCGATTTAAAATTTTTTTTAAAATATTTTTTTAATCGCAGTGACGAAGGTTGTTCATATCCGCGTTTTTAACATTTGATGACGACTATTTTTAAAAACTACTTGGATACAGAAAGAAGGCCTTGAAAATAGAAAAAAATGTCCCAACTGTCGGCATTTGGTAAAAAAAAAACCAAAATAAAAAAAAACGGTTACGCATAACGATAACTACATTTGTATAGATATCGATAATTTACAGATAACCTTCCATAAAGATATCGATGGGACAATAAAGAGAAATTTTTAATTTTCGTGGTCAAATCAAGGCATATATCTCGGTTAAATTTCAAGATTTTTTTTCATAAAAATAGGTATAAAACGAGATGTATATATACTTCATAAAATGAGTATAAAAACCCGATCCTTTCATAATTAGTTATGTCTATGAAAAAAAAATCCCTATTATTGATGACAAAGCACACGTTATACGCAACGGAATAGGGGGGGGGGGGGGGGTTCTAGCGAAGCGTTACGGTCCCATTGCCTAAGGGGGGGGGGGGGGGGGGGTCAAAAATTGGGAAACTTTGCGTTACGTAATTTATGTACGGCCCCTTTCAACCTTCTAACGTTTTTAATCAAGGTTTCATATAAATATCGGAACATATCGAAATGCCGGTATACCAGTAACACATTAATTATATCGAAATAACACCAGTATTAGCGAAAACTCCGGTAGTCCAAGCTCTAATTTATGGACTTCAAATTTCTCACTGAAGTAATTCATCACTAAGTATCCTTTGGCTATGAACCACTCCGCTGGGAAATTCAAACTCGTCACGTATTGCAAGCCAATTTTTGTCAGCTTATAGATTCATTGCCAAGAGTAGTTACTTGGCAACGAACCATTCCACTGATAAATTGTGATTAAAAATACTTGAGTGTTTCATTGTCAAGGATACTCTCTTAACCCTAAATCACTTAGCTGAGCAACTTTAATTGTTCAAGTATTTTGCGTCTCAATCTGTCAGCGAAGAGATTTCTCACTAAGGACCCTTCCTCAGCAATTCGTGCTTCGATACGAATCGATTTATGCCGAAGCACAAATCAAATTCGAATTTTGGCCATGTGTAATTCTCAGCCACTTCACATTGGCAAAGCCCGAATCGCCGAGGATGTACGTATGAATCTCTCTGCTAACAAATTTGGATTTGAAATACCTTACAAGTTCTAATTCCGCAGCGATGTGATTCATCCTGGAGGAAGTATCCTCACCGATGAATCACTTCGAATTGGAAGTATACTGGGTGGAGAGATAAATTCCCAAAGATGCTTTCTTGGCAACTTTTGTCGAAGCATGAATTGCCAAGGAAGCGTCCTTGGCAATGAATCTCTCTACTCAAATTCGTTTGCGATATACCGAGCGGAGAGACTTATGGCTAACGATGCCTCCTTGGCAATTCGTGCTGCAGCACGAATCGAATCGTGCCAAAGCTAAATTCCTATTCAAGTTAAATGTCCATTCGTTTTGTGCCTAAGCACGAATCGAATTGGAATTTAGCTTCGGCACAAACCAATTTGTGCCACAGCACGAATTGCCAAGGCTGCATGCTTGGCGTTAGACCTCTCCGCTCGGTATATCGTATCCTGACTCAAACATGAAATTTTCGCCGAATTTTGGTTCGAATTCGTTTGGAATATACCGAGCGGAGGGACTCATGGCTAAGGATGCTGCCTTGGCAATCCGTGCTTTAGCACAAATTGGTTTGTGCCGAAGCTAAAATCCAATTTGATATGTGCTTTGGCACGAAACAATTTGTGTCAAAGCACAAATTGCCAAGGAAGCATCCTTGGGGATGAATCTCTCTGCTTGAATTTCACAGTTGAATTCTTTTGCAATATACCGAGCGGAGAGACTTATCGCCAAGGATGCCTCCTTGGCAATTCATGCTGCGGCATGAATCTAATAGTGCAAATCTAAATTCCATTTTGAGCTAGATTTCAATTTGTATCGTGCGGAAGCCCAAAACGAATTGGAACTTAGCTTCAGCTCGAATCAATTTATGCTGAAGCATGCATCGAATTAAGATTTAGCTTCGGCACGAACCAATTTGTGCCAAAGCCTGAATTGCCACGAATCCATCCTTGGCGATGAACCTCTTTCCTTGGTATATTCTACCCTGATTCGAACGTGAAATTTTCGCCGAATTTTGGTTCGAATTCGTTTGGAATATACCGAGCGGAGGGACTCATGGCTAAGGATGCTGCCTTGGCAATCCGTGCTTTAGCACAAATTGGTTTGTGCCGAAGCTAAAATCCAATTTGATATGTGCTTTGGCACGAAACAATTTGTGTCAAAGCACAAATTGCCAAGGAAGCATCCTTGGGGATGAATCTCTCTGCTTGAATTTCACAGTTGAATTCTTTTGCAATATACCGAGCGGAGAGACTTATCGCCAAGGATGCCTCCTTGGCAATTCATGCTGCGGCACGAATCTAATAGTGCAAATCTAAATTCCATTTTGAGCTAGATTTCAATTTGTATCGTGCGGAAGCCCAAAACGAATTGGAACTTAGCTTCAGCTCGAATCAATTTATGCTGAAGCATGCATCGAATTAAGATTTAGCTTCGACACGAACCAATTTGTGCCAAAGCCTGAATTGCCACGAATCCATCCTTGGCGATGAACCTCTTTCCTTGGTATATTCTACCCTGATTCGAACGTGAAATTCTTGCCGATTTTTCGTTCGAATTCGTTTGAAATATACGAAGCGGGGTGACTCATCGCCAGGGATTGCTTCTTCGCAATTCGTGCAGCGGCCCAAAGTGAATCGTACGAAAGCTAAATTCGATTTGGAGCTAAATTTCCATTCGATTCGTTCCGAAGCACGAATCGAATAGGTTCAGCACGGACCAATTTGTGCCGAAGCACGAATTGCCAAGGAATCATCGTTGGCCATGAATCTTTCCGCTCGGTATATTCTAACCTAATTCGACCGTCCAATCGCCGAGCATTTCCCGTTTCCAAAATTCAGTCGATTCTTGTTTCGACATGAATAGATTCATGACGAAGCAAGAATCGAATTACAATTTCATTTATAAAAAATAGCGCGGCTAAGAAATGTACCTTACCTTGGAGTTGACACCGGTCATCCGATCTCTCTGGAGTTGGAACTTCTGACGAAAAATCTTCGTTCCAGCGGCAACCGATTGCTTCTCCAATTTTCGATTATCTTCTTACACTAAACACAATAACTTGCACTTCTCACGATGATTTGGCCGATCACAACAATGGTTCTGACGTACGATTCACGAAGCCACTGCAATACCGTTGATTACACGTGACGCACAATGCTGCCAAAATATAACTCTTCGCAAAACGCGCCGGACGGCGCGTTCGCGAAGTGCGCGCCACGACGTGTTGTTGAGATACGCATTTCAGCGTTTCCATGAACGCTCGCGTATGGCGTTTCAACTTTTGAGTCTGTAAGGGTGAGGCCAGACGAGCGTAATTAACGCTGCGTAATTTGCGTCGCTTAATTAACGGTGCGTATTTTGCGTCGCGTAATTAAAGCAACGTAATTTGAATGAACTTGGAATTTCAAAGCGCGCCTCTTAGAGAGCGCAGCGCCGTCCCCGGATGCGACTGTAACCACCCGTTGTGTCGTGCGATACCGCCTTGATGCGGGGTTGGCAGGCCTACCTTGAGTGTTCGACGACATCGAAGAAACAAATATACATTCTTTCGAATCGAAGACCAGTTGACGATGACTCGCAGTAAGTGTTTTTGTTTATTTCAAAAGAATTGTTTTTATATGTTTAATATTAATAATTCTATTCTTCGATAGTAATATTTCCTAAGAATGTATTTGTTTAAATGTAGTATAATACAAGTAAATCGATGTGTTTTATTGTTTAGATCCGAAAAAGAAGAAAGGTCCGGTCGGGCGGCCGAAAAAGGTGGTAAGTAAGGTTGAGCCAATTTTTTCATTTACAGCATTCATAATTAGTCCTAATTGAAGTCCAAATTTCTTGGTGAAGTGATTCGTGATGGTGTGGAAGTTTGCATCGTTGGAACGCAACGAAAGTTCCGCTTTACATTTTATTTTCCATATTTTTATTGCGATAGGTGATCTTTTTTTTAATAGATTGTTAGCGTTGATCGATAAAAAAATTTCTTAAAAAATGGTTGAAGGACTTTCGTAGTAAATTCGTTGCAGTCCAACGATGCAAACTTTAGCAGCGTGATTCATGGCCAAGGACACTTTCCTGTAAATGGACCATTCCGCTGACAAGTTTGGACTTAAAATACTTGAGTGCAAATTTCTCAGCGGAGTGATTCATAGCCAAGGAAATGGGAGCAAAGAATTCCGCTGGCAAGTTTGGACTTCAAATATGTGACGACTTGAAATTTCTCAGCAGAGTGATTCATAGCCAAGGATAACTTCCCTCGCAATGAACCACTTCGTTGACAAGTTTGCACGTAAAATGCTCTATGAGCTCAAATTTGTCAGTGGAGTGGTTCATTGTCAAGCACGTATCGTTGGCGATGAATAGCTCCGTTGAGAAATTTCAACTCAAAATCCTTTATCGTATGAAAATAGTATCACCAATCCGGTTCGCATAAATGAATTGGTTGACACTACAAAGCTTAATATTTTTTTCCAAATTTATTGGTAACGCATTTGGGACATATAAAATTGGAAAAAAATATAATGCATTGTCGTCTCAATCAGCAAATTGGTGTGCGAGTCATCAGTGGATGGCTTTGAGGTAGTACGAGCGCGCAGTCTTGATTTCTATAGATTTTGTTCAAATTTTAACCAGACATTGTTCATATCATTATGCATGTTTGAGTGAAATTTCAGAACAGTCGACTATTTAGATTGGAAGATAATGGGTTTTCAAATGGCAACTTTTAACATTGCAGGGTCTGCATTGAAATTTAGACAAAATAATTTTCCGTAAAAAATATTTGTCCCCTATAATAAGAAGACACACCGAAGTAATTTTTAATCGAACAAAGTTTTTAATTAGTTATGAATGAACGAACACTTTTATTTGTTGATGAAGCTAACATAAACAATATAAAATGAATATTTATAATGCAAATATTTTTCTATGACAACATTTTTAACTTTAGGAACACGATAATTATTATTTTTTTCGAAATATTGAACAATACTGTTCTGTTGTGTTGGCATATGTCTTTTTATTATAGGGGACAAACATTTTTTTACGGAAAATTATTCTGTCTAAATTTCAATGCAGACACCCTGCAGTGATAAAATTTGCAATTTTAAAACCCATTATCTCCCAATCTAAATAGTAGACTGTTCTGAAATTTCACTCAAACATGCATAATGATGTGAACAATGTCTGGTTAAAATTTGAACAAAATCTATAGAAAACAAGATTGCGCGCTCGTACTACCTTAAGTGCAAATTTGTCAGTGAATGGCTAATCAACAAATTTCCTTCGCGATGAGTCAGTCTGTTCAATTATTTGCTTATTTTTCAGATTAACAACCCACCAACCGAGCCGCAACCGCTTCCTCAAGCGGATCCACCGGAGCCGATACCGGGCGCCCCTCCGCCACCGCCGCCGGTGCAGGAGATCGACCTGCCACCGCCGCCGGTGCAGGAGATCGACCTGCCACCGCCGCCGGTGCAGGAGATCGACCTGCCACCGCCGCCGGCGCAGGTCATTGCCCCACCATCGCCACCGACGCAAGCGGTCCACGCACCACCACCGCAGACAGGCCAGCCGGGAAACTGGACGTATGTTCAGGCGGTGGAACGGCGGCCACGCCGGCGGGCGCAGCCGCAACATCGCCCGCAGACGTACGTGCCGCCGCCCCTACACCGCCCGCAGGCACCCGAGCCGCCGCCGCCACATCGCCCGCAGGTGGCTCAGCCGCCGCCGCCACCGCCGCCACCGCCGCCACCGCCGCCGCCACAATATGCGCAGCAATTTGGGCAGGTATGTAACTCCTCAATGGAAAATCTTAATTGTTAATTTACGGGCAACATCTTTCTAGATGCCCCAACAAACTGCCAAATACCGATTTTTTTTCGGGAAAACTGATGGTGTGAAAAATATGAATTTTTAAAACGCATACATACATATATTGAGAGCCTTAAAAAAATCACCGAAAAAATTTAAAAAAAAAAACAAAAATTGCTACCGACAGATAATGTATTTTTTTTGCGACATTTGGCGGCGGATATATCTCGAGAACCACTCGATGGATTTTTCCGAAATTTACAGGAGATACGTTCACGAACATTTAAAGGTCGATGACGATATTTGATTTTCAAAATAATTTTTTTTTTACAAAGGGGAGACCAATTGGGAGTTGAGTATACAGAATGTTTTGTAAAATTCGCACTTTTTTCGTAAGTATTAAAAAATAAAGATCGATTTTGAAAACGTGGGGTCGTCAACGTATTTGAACGGTTTCTTCTGTAAGCACGAAAACAACCCATCAAGTGGTTATTGAGATGTCATGCCTACCGCCAAGCTCTGCAAAGAAAATTTCATCATCTGCCGGCGAAAATTGTTTTTAAAGGCTCTATATATGAAGCATTCCACACCAAGTGAAACACTAAAAAATCGTGTGATTTTTAAATGAGCTCATAATTTGTTTTTAAGTTCATTCGAGTGTCAAAAGCAACTACATTTTTTTTTAGATTTTTAAATTGTATTTAACACTCGAATTTGGATACCGGGAAATTTGTCTCGTTTTTTTTTCGATTCTTCATACTCAAAGAGTGATGCATTGTACGAAAAAAACGTCAGAGAAAATTTAGGTTTTCGAATGTACTTTTCAATCATATATGTTTCGTAACTGTTAAAAATTCTGCTAATGTATTTTTTAACGAAATAAGGTAAAAATAATTTTTTTCGTCAAGTTCGCCCACTTTTATTTTTCTATAAATTTTAGAGAACTTTCATTGATGTCATAGCAAACCATAGAAAAATTGGCATGATGGAGAATTCATATCTTCCAATTATTTTTTAAGGTTAGATGATGAAGAATTTAATCGAACCATGGATATTGAATATCGACCATTGTTTTAGGAACAACAGTGGATTGCGACGAATATTTAGTATTATCTAGATCCATTTTCTCCTCCTTTCAATTCAATTATGGTTTTGTTTGTCTGCCGCGAAATCTTGCATTTTTGAATCTTTTTATCGTTAAACAATGAGTGAATCATAATATAGTTAGTCTACTAATACAAAAGCCACCGATGAGAAAACCATATCGAATCGTTTTGACCGAGTTCTTCCGCAACATCAATTGTATTAGCATTGAGAGTGAGCAAACTAGATCATTCAACAAACGAAAAGCATATTTCTTTTTGATACGAGAATAACGCTACGAGAACCGGTGCGTAAATGAAAAATTTCGGGGCAGACAAACAAAACCATAATTGAATTGAAAGGAGGACAAAATGGTGCTAGATAAAACTAAATATTCGTCGCAATCCACTGTTGTGCCTAAAACAATGGTCGATATTGAATATCCATGGTTCGATAAAATTCTTCATCAGTTAACCTTAAAAAGTAATTGGAAGATATGAATTCTCCATGCCAATTTTTCTGTGGTTTGTTATGACATCAACGAAAGTTCTCTCAAATTTATAGAAAAATAAAAGTGGGCGAACTTGACTAAAAAAAAATATTTTTACCTCATTTCGTCGAAAAATACATTAGCAGAATTTTTAACAGTTACAAAACATATATGATTGAAAAGTACATTCGAAAACCTAAATTTTCTTCTTTGACGTTTTTTTTTAACAATGCATCACTTTTTGAGTATTTTTTTTATTTTTATTTTATTTTTTCTGTTGTCTCTGCTACGGCGAACGCTTCGCTAATTGTAGCTTCCATGTACAGGGATTTTCCCTTTTTACATTTCCCATCATTTTCTCCAATCCACATACCTAATCGATCCCCACCTTGCGGCCCAGCCGACTTCCCCCTCTGTATCGCATTCACCATGACATTTTCTGTCATGGGTATAGGGAAACTGTGGAAAACCTATGACAATACAGCCGGTCTCGAGTTTGCTTCCCAGCCTCGGAGCTAGTCGCGTTTCGTCGAGAAATAGCTCACAGGCTACAGCCATACACGCCCGACACACACACGTACCGGTCCGTGTGCGCGACATCCGTGTAGAACTGGGCTACGTCACGCCTGTGTTTTTATTTCTCTCCGAAACTACGAGACGGTAATTCGAACTCGCGACCTCACGATGTGCTTATTTCAGAGGCAAGCACGCTAACCACTAGACCAGCACATCGTATTTCACTTTTTGAGTATGATGAATCGAAAAAAAAGAGAAAAATTTCCCGGTATCCAAATTCGAGTGTAAAATCCAATTTAAAAATCTTTAAAAAATTGTAGTTGCTTTTGACACTTGAACGAACTTGAAAACACATGATGAGCCCATTTAAAAATTACATGATTTTTTAGTGTTTCACTTGGTGTGGAATGCTTCATATAAGTACATTTATATTTAAAAAAATGGATTTCTTTTTTACCAATCGTTGCGCACAAAAAAATCCGAATTTGTCAATTTTTGTGTTGCCTCTACGTAGAGGTAGCCTCTTCATACACATTGGTATATTCTATCCTTTTGATATTATCCCTTTTTTATAATGATTGTTTTCTTTTTTAGTTCACCACCAGCATCGCAGGTTCGACCCAAACGCCCAGCTTGCAATTGGTGCACTTGGAGACCCAAGTGCAGCAATTGCAAGTTGGGCTAAATCAAACGAGCGCTTTCTTGTTGGACGCGAATCGTCGCTTCCAACAAGAAAGCGATCGTGTGAGGTCGCTGGAGGCTCAACTTGCCCAGTGCAATGGGCGGGCGGCGAATCGGCGAATGGCTGATCGCCTTAGGGAAAGGGGAGGCGTCCCGGCACAGCAAGGAGCGCCCAGGGCGCGGGGCCGTCGTCGAGGCTTGCCGCAAAATGCGTCCACGCCACGCGACGTCCAAACGTCATTGTGGCATCGCGGAGGGTTACGGGAATGGGCCCAGCCCCACGCATCGGCACACATGTGGCCATCAGGCCCGCCGCCACAATCACCACAGCAGTGGCCACAATCGCCATGGCAGTGGCCCCAGTTTTGGGCCCAAGTGCCGCCACCACAGCCGGCAATCCCTCAATGGACCCAAGGGCCCCAGCAATATGCGCCCCTTCAATGGTCCCAAGGGTTCCAATACCCATTTTAATTTGGAAAATAAGCAGTTACCTAGACAATAACAGTTATGTAGAGTCTATATAAAATATATTGTTCTAGTTTTAATTTTTTTTTTCATTTAATAAATACTGAATACCAGAGCTTTCTATTTTTTAAATTTTTTTTCCTTACATTTTCAATGCATTCCTAATACATCCTTTACCGTCTCTCTTATTCCCTACATGGCAATAGTCTAAGAGCAGACAACCAAAATAGGTGTCCGATTTATAGATCGATTAAACCCACTTCATCAGTTAATTGATTCGGGTGTCTGGCAACATTTCATTAGTGGGTGTGAGGTTCATTTTTAACCCCTTTCCGGCCGTACCGCCCTCACACCCATTAATGAAAAACTGCCAGTCACCCGAATCAATGAACAATGATGCTACGGCAGACTGACAAAGTGGGTTTAATCGATCTATAAACTGGACATCTATTTTGGTTGTCGATTCTTAGACTATAAGACCCATCGTATACCTTCGTACAGAAAATTAAATATCTCGGCGACAAAAAATTGGAAACCAATTTGCCAAACCGCTTTTTGAAGAGGATAAAATAAACTTCATTTTGCTTTTTTATTTCTATTTTTGAATTTTCGTACCCGGTGCGTAATTTTGAAAATTCCGGTTTTTCACGATTCTTGCACTGTGCAGAATCGCGTGCTGGACTTACAAAAATATTAATCTCACCATTTAATGATAAGATCGTTAAAAGGAAACCGTTAACTTTGATGACGATTAAAAAAAAAATTTGATTTTTTCCCCCAGAGTACTTTAGTTTTTTCTTGAAAAAGCGGCAGGTTACCGAAAAGCTGGAATCGTGCGGCGTAACTTGAAAATTATGAGATTTGGAATATTTACTCTAAGGAGTAAAAAGTTATATTTTGTTATTTTGAAGACGCAAATTTTTTTAAAGATTTTTTTTCCAAAATTTCTTCGTATCGCTAGTTTTGGTTGATAGCCGACGATATCAAGCCAAATCGTCGACTATCAACCGAAACTAGCGATACAAATAAAGTTTGGAAAAAAATCTAAGAACAATTTAGTGACTCCAAAATAACAAAATATAACTTTTTACTCCTTGGACTAAATATAACAAATCTCATACTTTTCAAGTTGCGCCGCACGATGCCGGCTTTTCGGAAATCAGCCGTGTTTTCAAACTAAGTTACTCTGCTAAAAAAAATCGCAAATAAAAAAAAACTGAAGCAAACGCTTTCCTTTACCCAGATCTCATCATTGAATGGTGAAATTACTATTTTTTTTTATGTCGAGCACGCGATTCTGTGAAGTGCAAAAATCGTGAAAAACCAACATTTTCGAAGTGATGTACCGTGTACAACAAATTCGCCAAAATAAAAATAAAAAAGCAAAATAAAGCTGGTTCCATCCTCTTCAAAACGTCGTTTGGTAAATCGGTTCACTTCTTTTTCGCTGAGATTTTCGATTTTTTGTGCATAGAAAAATTACAGGGTGCTTTATACTTTGGCTAAGGGTGTGTGTGTATATATATGAGGCGTTCCATGGCATTTCGAACGGTCAAATAGGTGTCCACTCTCAAAAAAATTGAAATTTTCTTAAATTATTTAATTATATGAAAAACAAAGAGTGTACATTTCTTCAACATTTTTGGATCGCATTTTCTCGAGTTTTTCAATATCTCAAAATTTTCAAAATACCGTTATATCTCGTGAGCATGTAATTTAACAGAAAAATGTTTAAGACAAAAAAGTTGCAATTTTACATGAACTTTGTGAAAAAATTTTGTTTTGAATTTTTCGAGTTTAAAAAATGCCCATTGTCACCAAAATTATATAAAAATATTTTTTTCGGTCGGTATGTCACTTGATTTTTCTCAAAGGATTCCAGAATATACTCTGAAGTGTGTACAGTAACACCTATTTTTTTCAGAGTGGCTCGATTCGTTGTTCCAAAGCTGTGCTTTCTTTTATTATGAAGGATGTAGAAGGCATTCGACGGCGCACATTACTTTGTATGACTCTTTATATTGGGCGATCAACAATACTTTGTATCGCATTTTCCATATGTTACTTTACACGACGACGTTACTTTGTATCACAATTTTCATGTTGGACAACGAACGTTACTTTCTATGGCAAGATTACCTTTGTATACCTTACCGATAATTTATGATTAAGCTCAAAAATATTATTACTGTTATGGATGTTTATTGCCTGAAAAATGTGAGAAAAATTTGGGAGAGAATAATTTTGAATAATAATTGATTTGTCTAAAAAAAAATCATAATAATAAAACAAAGCACAGCTTTGGAACAACGAATCGAGCCACTCTGAAAAAAAATAGGTGTTACTGTACACACTTCAGAGTGTACTGAAGTAATTTTTCCGGAATTTCTTCTGGAATTTTTTGAGAAAATTCTCAAGTGACATACCGACCGAAAAAAAAATATTTTTGTATAATTTTGGTGAAAATGGGCATTTTTTAAACTCGAAAAATTCAAACAAAAATTGTTTCATAAAGTTCATTTAAAATTGCAATTTTTTTGTCTTAAACATTTTTATGATAAATCAAATGCTCACGAGATATAACGGTATTTTGAAAATTTTGAAATTTTGAAAAATTCGAGAAAATGCGATACAAATTTTTTTTTAAATCTACACTTTTTTTTTCATATAATTAAATAATTTGACAAAATTTCAATTTTTTTGAGAGTAGACATCTTTTTGACCGTTCGAAATGGTATGGAACGCCTCATATATATATATATATATATATATATATATATATATATATATATATATATAAACACACATGCCTATTTTAATCGCAAAACTTATTAACGCGGGCGGAAGGAACGGCAAATTCTTCGAACGGTATCTTCGCGAGCTTTTTTCTTAACCATGCATGCCAAGTCGTTACACAGCATTTCCAGTGTACTTGTGTGGTACTTACGTTGTACTTTTATATAGTAATGACACGAATTTTTTGTTACAACAGTGAGATGATTTTTTAGAATGAAAATGAAATATGTAGAATAATATTATTCCTTAGGTTAAATCATTTGCAAAGTTTTTACTTGCTTGGCTATTTTATAAAAAGTGATTTCACTTTTTTCGTTAATTTGAATTGGAAAAATATAAGAAAAGCATTGTTTAAATTAAAAAAAAGTATTCTACTATAAATCAGAATTTTATTAATGGTAAAACAAGCAATAATATTTTCGGCGGAATTTTTATTATTACTTGGCATTCTTTTTTTACTTCAACGTGTGGAAAAGGATTTCATCTTTTTGAAAGAGACAAAAAACCTTTTTTCATTGAGCTTCAGTTTAAACAGGAGCGAATTTCAAATATGTCTGATGAAAGTATGTCTATAGCTTCAAATTCGTACGGAGTAGGGAAACGTTTTTCCAGATATTTGAATTGATATTTTTGATCAATTCAAATATCTGCTATACATAGCTCTAGGTGTAGCATAAATCATTTTTCAAATTTTTATTATTCTTATAAACATGAAAATTCGTTTCTTAAATTATGTTGAGAACTAAAAGACATCGATATAATCGAAACTATCAAACGAATTTTCATCAAATCCAAGTGTTCAGAGTAAACCTTATGCATACTATGTTCCTGGGCTAGGGGGTATTCGAGAGGATATCCTACTCCACGCTAAAGCCAAGGAGGCTCGTCATGTCGTCCGGGGTCTCCTGTTTGTTGGCTAGGCTCATTAAGCCGAGGCATTGATTCTCATTGATGAGTTCAACTGCGACTAGCCTGAAGAGTGGCTCATAGCTATTATTGAACATCAGACAAGAGTTACCGAGAGTCGCATTGAGCTTTGTTGTCATCAGGATTTTTTTTTTATACTGCTGCAATTGTGTACACCGGAATAGAGGCTGTTCGCTCCGCTGTTGGCTCGTCGAATGCTATCGATGGCTTTTCTATCTTTAGGTCCAGCATGTTGAGCTTGTTTGGCTTTCTAGTACCTAGTTATCTGAGCATTTTATTGTTTGTCTTACTTTAACTAAGAGCAATGAACATTTTATATTTGTAGAGACTGCAAAGAGAACAACATGGTTTTCTTAAGCGATTGGAGACATTGAAAAATGTATATTTCTCGGTATACAAGAGGCGATTAATGAACTTTTCCCACATCAACTATATCCATAATTTCAGAGAATTTTCTGAGCTCTGAATCTGCGATGCAGGGACCTTGGTCAAATTTATTTTTGGCTCTGAAAAGAGCCGTTTAGTTTTTTTCTTCAGATTACACGTCAAATTAATATGGCCCAAAAAAGGGCCATTTCTTTTTTCTTTACACTTATTCTGTGCACTTTTAGGTTTTTGTAATTGAAATAAATAAATTTTATTTTTTTGCACATCCTAACCCTACTTGGGGGTTAAGCTGTCAAAATCACGGTACATATTAAAACGAAGACACTAGTAACAGGCGATGCTACTCGGAGGCGGTGCGCTCGCCCGGATGTGGCACACTCGCGGCTGCGCAGAGCAATCTGTTTGATGTTTATGACACGGGGGCGTACACAAATTACGTAGGAAGTACAATACGGAAATGCGTATGATGATTAAATGTACTGAATTATTGATGATTTACATCGGACGACAATTACTACGGAAAATGCGACGCCGGTCGAATTTCCTATCAACCATGTTCGTGAGGGATTCGCCTGGAAAATAACGTTACCACGAATTAAAGTTTTTCGTTCTTCAAAGGAATACGGTTGCTAGAGGCGATGAAGCTGTTTGAAAAATACGTTCTAAGTTGAATTTTGTTGGGGCCGAGGCGTCTATTATGAGACGCAGTGCAACAATTGTGAAGCGTAAAGTTTTGCGCTCGGAAAAACGCATAAAAAACATATAATTCGAGCGCAATGTCGCAATATCGATTATGGAATTCCATTTTGATAGGGTTATTTATAAGGATTTTAAATAACGATACATTGTATGCGGTATTCCCACCTTTGTACGAGTACTTCGACTCTATACTACTCGAGCGGAACACGTGCAGTCCTCGCCCGGCGAGCGTAGCGCTATTCCCGTTCGATACTAGTCAATGCCCCACGCGAAAATTTGCTGTGGGCACGTTGGCAACTCTGCCCTGCGCGGCCGACAAGACTGAAGAGACGGCGATAAAACGCCATTCGACTTCAAACATCCATGATGATGCCGCGGAGTAAGTCTTCTTTCTTTATATATCCGATATGTATATTCGTATATAACCTTCTTCTATGTATTTGTATATTCATATAATAATTTTTTAATAACAGTTTTTTTTATTAACTTTATTTTTTAATAACAGACGGGTATGAATAAGGCCGTATTAATAACGTATTCAATTTTTCAGATAAAAAAAAGAAGACTGGACAAGTCGGGCAGCCGAAAAAAATAGCGGTAAGTTAACAATGCTGCTTGAGTGTCTTATTTTTCGTCCTCCCTGCTCCCGTTATCGTTGAAAGCGTGATGATTAATCGCCACAGGCACTTCAACGAATTCATGTACACGTTGTCAGTGCAACCAGGCTACTGGTTCATTTTTCAGCGGGATGGTTCATCGCCAAAGACACTTCCTTGGCGACAAACCCTCCTGCTGAAAAATTTGGATTTAAAATATTTGATGGTGTGCGAAGTATTGCGCCGACAACGTGTACATGAATTCGTTGATTGACACTGAGATACATAATATTTTGTTCCAATTTTATTTGCCTCAGTTGGGTTGCACATAAAATTCTAACAAAATATCATCCATCGTGGTGTCAAGCAATGAATTAATATATGCATCGTCTGTGCAAAACTTTGCACTCGCTCAAAGATTTTAAATTCACATTTGTCAACAGGGTGGTTCATAGCTAAACAAACTTCCTTGGCGACAAACCAGTTCGCTAACAAATTTGGACTTGAAATCATCGACCAATGGCGCATACACGAATTTGTTGATTTATACTATAATGTATAATATTTTGTTACAATTTTATTTGCAGCACACCTCAGGCAAATAAAATTAGAAGAAAATATTATGCATTGTAGTATAAATCAATAAATTGGTGGAAGCGTCATCGGTTGATGATTTTAAGTCTAAATTTAGCAGTAGACTGGTCCGTCGCCAACGCAGTGCCTTTGGCAATTAACCACCCCGCTGACAAATGTGAATTAAAAATGTTTAAGTCCAAAGTTTTACGACACTACGATGGATAATATTTTGTCACAATACTATTTGCAATACAACTGAGGCAAACAAAATTGGAACAAAATATTATGCATTGTAGTATAAATCAACAAATTCGTGTAACCATCCGCGGTCGATGATTTCAAGTCCAAATTTATCAGTGGACTCGTTTGTCGCCAAGTGTCCTTGGCGATGAACCATCCTGCTGAAAAATTTGGATTTAAAATCTTTGATGGTGTGTGAAGTATTGCGCCGACAACGTGTACATGAATTCGTTGATTGACACTGAGATAGATAATATTTTGTTCCAATTTTATTTGCCTCAGTTGTGTTGCACATAAAATTCTAACAAAATATTATCCATCGTGGTGTCAAGCAACGAATTAATATATGCATCGTCTGTGCGAAACTTTGCACTCGCTCAAAGATTTTAAATTGACATTTGTCAACAGGGTGCTTCATTGCTAAAAAAAACTTTCTTGGCGACAAACCAGTTTGCTAACAAATTTGGACTTGAAATCATCGACCAATGGCGCATACTCGAATTTGTTGATTTATACTATAATGTATAATATTTTGTAACAATTTTATTTGCAGCACAACTGAGGCAAATAAAATTAGAACAAAATATTATGCATTGTAGTTTAAATCAATAAATTGGTGGAAGCATCATCGGTCGATGATTTTAAGTCTAAATCTAGCAGTGGAATGGTCCGTCGCCAAGGAAGTGCCTTTGACAATTAACCACCCCGCTGACAAATGTGAATTAAAAATCTTTGACTGACTGCAAAGTTTTGCGACACTACGATAGATAATATTTTGTTACAATTCTATTTGCAACACAACTGAGGCAAATAAAATTGGAACAAAATATTATGCATTGCAGTATAAATCAACAAATTTGTGTAACCGTCAGCGGTCGATGATTTCAAGTCCAAATTTATCAGTGGACTGGTTCGTCGCCAATGAATTGTCCTTGGCGATGAGCCATCCTGATGAGAAAATTTGGATTTGAAATCTTTGATGGTGTGTGAAGTATTGCACTGACAACGAGTACATGAATTTGTTGATTGACACTGAGATACATAACATTTTGTTCCAATTTTATTTGCCTCAGTTGTATTACAAATAAAATTGTAACAAAATATTATCCATCGTAGTGTCGCGAAACTTTGCACACAGTCAAAGATCTTTAATTCACATTTGTCAGAAGGGTGGTTGATCGCCAAGGACACTCCCATGGCGACGAAGCAGTCCGCCGAGAAATTTGGACTTGAAATCATCGACTGATGGCGCTTATACGAATTTGTTGATTTATACTGTGACGCATGATATTTTGTTACAATTTTATTTGTGGTACACTGCACTAATGGCACACTTACAAGCATAAAGTTGGCGAAGAACCACCCCGGTGACAAATATGAATTCAAAATCTTTGTATGTAAAGTTTTACACCGACGACGCGTATTTATGAATTCGTTTTTCAACGCTACCATGGATAATATTTTGTTGAAATTTTATTTGCAAGATAACGGAGGCAAATATAATTGGAAGAAAATATTATGTATCTCAGTGTCAATCAACAAATTCATGTACGCATTGTCGGTGCAATACTTCGCACACGGTCAAATATTTTAAGTCCGAATTTGAATACGGCGCGGTCGATCGGCGAGGACGTATGTTGAAGTTGCTATTTTTTCCTTAGACTGCTAATCCCTGGCCGGCGTTGCGGCCGATCCCGCCGCCGCTAGCCAACCCGCCGCTGCCGGCGAACCCGCCACCGCCAGCGATCCCGCCGCTGCCAGCGAACCTGCCACTGCCAGCGAACCCTCCGCCGCCGCCGCCAGCGAACTTGCCGCGGCCGCCGCCTCCGCCGCCTTACCCGCCACAGTATCCACCCGCCCAGTATGGTGAAATGGTATTTTACCCCTATACCGAAACCTTAATCATTTTATGAAGAAATTATATCGGTAGATTTTGTACATTTTTTGTTCAACGTCCTTTGTCCTAATCGTCGCTCCTTTTCAGTTAAACACGGGCATCGGAGAAGGGGCACCACAGCTGCGGGAGGCCGACGTGCCACTGCACTTGGTTCAGTTGGATACCCAGGTGCATCAACTGCAAGCTGGGCTCCGCCAAACCAGCGCTCTCCTGCTGGAAGTGAATTTACGCTTCCAACAGGAGGTAGATCGAGTAAGGGTCTTGAAGCAGACCGCTTGCCGTCAAAACGGTCAAGCGGCCAACCGCAGAGTTGGAGTTCGCCCGCGGCGACGTGACAACGCCGCTCATGTGGTTGGACCACAAGACCAGAGCGAGCAGGGGTCGCGCCGCAGTCTACCGGCACGATGGCAACAGCAGCAACAGCAGCCACAACAAGAGCAGTTTCAGCAGCTACAACAGCAACAGCTGCCACCGAGGTGGCCGCATACCGGGTCCCTTCAGTGTGGCCGCCGCAGCAGTGGCCGCCACGTGGTCCCAACACCAGTGGCCCTGCGGGCCACACCCGCCGTGTTAAAGGAGCTGCACATGCATAGATTACCGTCATTTATCGAATTTTATTTAAGATTTTTAAACGTAACATTGCCTAAAATTATTCAAAATTCTTATCATAATTTTTTTTAAATTTTAGGTCCTTGTAATATTTGTTCTTTTTCAATATACATTTCTTCAAAACAATCCTACAGTAGCACGTCGATTATCCGAACCCCAATGACCGCGACCACACTGGCCGAGGCTAGAACCGTGGCAGCTTCGCGCGGCACCGTCTCGCACTATTAATCCAGGAAATGAGTTCAAATAGGGACCTCTTGATGACTCGCCTCTAGGTAGTACGGGACCTGGATATTCTTGTAGGGTTCATAGCCCAGATGATAACCTACTATTTTTCAATATTCGATTTGTACGTGATTATTATTCCCACGCGTTCAAAGTTGGCGAAACGAGGTTGTTGAGCGATAGCCACGAAACTGTCAATTTGACAGGAAAAAAATGAACGAACTATTTGTAGGTGTTAGAAAGACGAACAATTTGGCGCGTCGGAAATTACAATCGATTAATTAGTTCTCCTGCAAAGTAATAAAAACCAGCTAAAAGGGGCACTCTTTCAATAACTAATTATTAATGCAATAATGCCTATACAGCTTTTTAAATCTCGGAAAACATGTCTCTTAGTGTACTAAAGAAGTGTGCAAAACCGGCTCGATCGGATAAATACTTTGCGAGAAAAGATATCTGTTGCAAGGCATTTCCGGGCTGGAAAATTATCGTAGAACAATTCAATTAGCGGCATTTTAATCGAGAAGGGTCTTACTGTCATGTACACTTTGGGGCGAAAGGATTTTTTATAATTAAGTAGGTGAAAAATGGCTCCAAAAAGAAGATACGTCTTTCAGTCATAAACAAATGGAATTCCGTCGCCAATTTTTATGTTACAGAGTCGAGATTAGCATCATTCGAAAGCTGTTATTTTTACACGAATTTACAACAAAAATTGCTTAGAGTCAATTGGGGGGGGGGGGGGGGATAATTTTATTTTTTCAACAAGTATTGCACCGGCTTTTGTTGACATAAAGCGCCAAAAATTGGACACAGTATACAGGAAGACTCATAGGAAATGCCATAAAATTTCCAAAGAAATCACTCATGACTGTGCTACTTATTTTTGCGGTTAATTCACGGACAAAATGCGACGCCGTGTATGGCGATGGAGTAGGGGACGCTATCTCCGCCTGCAGACGCTCGCGCTCAAAATGAACTCGCGCGTTAAAATTCCACGAACTTGGAATATCTCTTCAACAAATTAACTAAATCATGAATTTGCTGTAAAAAAAGCAAAAAAAGTATATCTTCAGCTCGAAACACTACAGATTTTTCTTTTTTTTTGGATATAGTGATTGAGGAACTTTACGACAATAAAATCCAATTTAGATGAAACGAAAAAATGAATTAACTAACAGTGAAAAAAAATTACGCAAACAAATTTCGAGCTGCAGGTATACTTTTTTGCTTTTTTATGGCAGTTTTTATGGCAATTTTATGGTAGTTAGTATGAGTCTTCCTGTATACTGTGTACAATAATTGTTGAAAAAAATTATCCCCCCCCCCCCCTCCCGCCTCCCAATCGGCTTTGAGCAATTTTTTTGTTCTTGTAAATTCGTGTAAAAATAACAGCTTTCGAATGATGCTAATCTCGACTCTGTAACATAAAAATTGGCAGCGGAATTCCATTTGTTTAAAACTGAAAAAAGTATCCTCTTTTTAGAGTCATTTTGCACCCACTTAATTATAAAAAATCCTTTCGCCCCAAAGTGTACATGACACGAGAACCCTTCTCGATTAAAATGCCGCTAATTAAATTGTTCGACGATAATTTTCCAGCCCGGAAATTGCTCGTAAAAAAATCGGTTTTTTTATAACAAATAACTTTTCTCGTAAAGTATTTATTCGATCGAGCCCCGGTTTTGCACACTTCTTTAGTACACTAAGAGACATGTTTTCCGAGATTTTCAAAGTTGTACATGCATTATTGCATTAATAATTAGTTATCGAAGAAATGTCCATTTTAGCTGGTTTTTATTACTTTGCCGGAGAACTAATTAATCGATTTTAATTTCCAAAGCGCCAAATTGTTCGTCTTTCTAATCTTACAAATAGTTCGTTTATTTTTTTCTGTCAAATTGACAGTTTCGTCACTATCGCTTAAAAACCTCGTTTCGCCAACTTTGATCGCGTGGGAATAATAATCACGTACAAATCGAATGTTGAAAAGTAGTAGGTTTTCATCTGGGCTATCAACCCTACAAGAATATCCAGGTCCCGTACTACCTAGAGGCGAGTGATGCAAAAACTACCCATTTCTTGGACTATATGTGGACGTGTCTCGCTAGCGGCATCCTCGGTCTGAGCGGTCAGCAGTGGCTCAGGTCTCGCTTGCGCGACGCGCAAAGGTGCGTTCATGGAGACTAGATACAGGTCACACTCGGCCTTTCAACTCGTCCCTCAAACGGTATCCGAGATAGATGGCGCTGGGTGCTCCGGACCACATGTATAGATATACGCAAAACATAGGTCCGCTGAAGATGGTTTACAGCTGATGGACCTTTCATGTATCTTTAAGTGTCAGAGTTATAAAATTTAAGACAAAGTAATACGGTATTTGATTAATAAGCATACAGTACAGATAAAGCATAGTTTTTGGAATCACAAACTTTTGTTTTTTATTCTTGTGTATAATTTTGCACAGTACAAAACGTATATGTATTATCGAACTTGAGTCTGCAGATATAATTCAATTTCTAAATGGCCAATTACGTCCATTATTACAAAAAAAAAATCTTCCTCCTTATCCTTACACAATAACGTTCATATAAAATGTAAATGATACCAAATTATATCAAAAAAATTATGAGATTATTTGAATAATGTACATTTATATCCGTCTATGGAATCGTTAACAACTTTTTCAAATAATTTGTTTTCTTCATATTGCCTATTATTGATATTTTGGAGAGTGTGCTGTAAATATTAAGAGATTATTAAAGTATAATAAGTCGAAAAATATTTGATTTTCGCTATTTGTTTTTCGATGGTTGAAATACGCGAATCTGATTTTTTATTTCAAATCAAAGCACTCATGAAGAATAGAAAATAATATGTGAAACGTTTACTTCTATTTCTTTAACATTTTTTTGACGGTTGAAAATGTCTTCGGAAAAAGGGTGTTCTCATGCTGTACAAGGTTGTGGCCGTAAATATGATGTGAAACAAAATTTCTAAAAAGATTATTAATCAGTATGAAAGCCGCTATCTTGCTATGGAGTTTGTTTTAAATCGAAATTGACAAGATGTCGGCGTTTTGAAAAAAAGTATCGAATTTAGCCTATTTTGTCGAGATTGCAGTTGAGTGCTTGCTTCCACTCAATAAGCCTGTTATTGCACTATAAAATCCAATACAATTTTCAACTATATGCGTAGAGATAGTTTCTTAACCAAAAACTTCAACATCAATTTATTTCAAATATATTTACCTTAAGAGTACGAAAGACCGCATCCTGCCGTAATCCCAATGCGCACCGCCGAATTCGGCTTATGTACTGACCAGTCTTGCAACCTGGTACTCCGCACACTTTCACCATATTGCACACTGATATTAAATTTCAAGAATAAAATACTGACGATAGTTTTTAATCATCGAATACGATATATTATTCGTAACATTCATAAGGAAAAAAATACAAATTTCTATCCCAGACTCTCAGTGAACAAGGAAATTTACTTTGTCATCAATTATTGAATAAGTTACTCTACGGGCGACAAAGTGTTCCGTCGGAAAATTTAGTATACTTAAACAAAACTTACCTTTTCGAGCTCTAAAAAGAGTTTTTCTTGAAATGGTCATGGGGAAATTACAAAGCCTTTATGACTCGAAATTTTGACGTTTGCTGTCATGCTCGGTTTGTCATGAGGTTAGTAACTCATTCGATCACTTTCATCTCGTCGACCAATATATTATTATAAATACGGCCTGATACCGTCGTAAAAAGTTTTCAATAACTTAGCGTACTTTTGAAACTTTTGAACAGTTGGCAAAAGAGATATCAATCACAAAACAGCAGCTTCGGGCTCACAAATCGTAATATTGCAGTGACACTTGCACGGTCAAGCGTGACAGCCGTTGCATACAACGGTTACCGGATGACCAGCGCCCAACGAAATTGCTTTGGCAATGACACTTTTGCGTGCCACAGGAACACCCACCCTCGCTAACCCACTTATACTTCCGTACAAGCGCGTTCCTAGATGCCTGCAGTACGCGAAGGACCCCCTGTATCACTGTCTGCCGACAAGCTCGCATATTATTTCAACGGTACGACGATTCATACTTCACAACAGAGCAACTCCCGCTCGCAAGTTGTGTAATTGCAGTGATACTCGCACGGTCGGACGTGGCAGCCGTTGCATACAACGGTTACCGGATGGAGTAGCGACCAACGGAATTGCTTTGGCAATGACACTTTTAGGTGCCACCGGAACACCCACCCACGCTAACCCACTTATACTTCCGTACAAGTGCGTTCCCAGATGCCTGCAATACGCGAAGGACTCCCCCTGTGTCACTGTCTACCGAAAACCTCGCATGTTATTTCAGCGGTACCACGATTCATGCTTCAGGGAATGTTGTTAGCCTGCGAGATGACAGTATATGCGCCAAATGCTGTCTCATTCGTAACGCATCCCGTGAATAATTTCGTGACGTAGGATCGTCTCCCAAAGCTATAGCAGTAGCAAAAGCGGCAGCATATATTCCACATGAGAAGGGATCGGGCTGCTTTGTCACCGGTTGTATAAATATATCATCAACATGGACGTGAGGATAGCGCCTACCGATATATCGCTTTACCTCTTTGCTCAACAAATTATACTCTGCGCAGCAAAGACTATCATATACAAAAATCTGGTCACCATCGTAATAAAGGCAACTCCAATGGCCGCTTTTATTACCACCAACTATTTGTATATCCCGTTGCCGCGGAGTGCATGGTTTGATGCAGTTATAATAAGCGGTATACGACGCAGGATTACAACGGAAGGAGCTGTTTTGTTGCACAATATTTTGAAACAGGTCGATCGCTGAATCGGTTAACAAACTGTTCGAGGATAGCACCAGTGGTACGACCTCTTCAGCTGTAACATCTTCTCGAATATTTTCGAGTAATGTTTCAGCTGCAGCAATTGTTTCTTGGCCAGAAACCTCCATTTCGTCATCACTCTCGATTGAGATCCAATCGGTACGGGCTATTTTGCCATCGCTCTTAGAGCAAGGTGGTGCTATATCTGTACTCGAGTCGACACCTTCGTTGCTTTGAACGGAAGCTCGTTTAACTGCTATCTCCGATTCCGAAATCGAACGCTTCTTCGCACATCGCTTCTCGAGAGCTTTCGTCCTGGCTTCCAAAACGTATTGTGGATTTCGAATAGGCATGTTCCTACTGCGACGACTGTCCACGATTTCAGGAAGCAGACAATTCATATAAAAGCGAGTAAGAAATGGTCTCATTTTCGACTCCCAAAACTCGTCGTCTCTATGTACTGTCACAAGTTTCAGTTCCATAGAAGTCCACAGTGCGAATATGCAATAGCTGCGCAAAGTTACATGAAGCTGGCCTTGCACCTGATAATAGTAAACGTGGGACTTGTTCATAGAATTCAAGTCATTTTTAGCGAAAATGCGTCTAATGGTAGCCTTTTCCAAGATAACTTTTCCCAATTCTTCATCTTTAGCTGAAAATGGGCATTTTATTTCGACGATGCCATCATCATCAATCAGACCATCCGGAGATGCCCCCAAGTAAGGGATCTCTTGGTCAATGAAAAGGCCGCAAGGGACAATCGTTTTCCCGAGTTCAAGTTCAATCTTCTTTTTCGCATTTTCCTCATTTTCGCGACCATACTGTACAGCTGCAGTATCAAGGATTTTTGGATACCGTATAGCGGCGACCATATTGGCAGGCAAAGTGGCCGGCAACATTCTACATATGGAGCCGAACCTCGATGCCGTGATCATTTCAGTATGCAGCCGTTGCCATTCCTCAGAAGAACTCTGCGATATTGTTAATCTCTCAATCTCTCTCCAGTTGGCCTGGGATGATTTTAATGTATCGAAATATTGTTCCACGGCATCATTAAACGTTTTTTCATCCAAATCCGGTTTATGAACGGATGGTCCGTAGTCTTTGTCACCACCCTGAAATTGATCGGGTTTACGGCGGGGTCTTCTCTGTACGTACAAGCGGTTGTATTCATTTTTATGGCGCCTATGAGTTTCCAGCTTTGTTACGGTATCGGGAACTTTCGAACCTTTGTTATGGTGCAGCTTCGAAAGGATAGACTGCGTGTTGTGTTGAACCACTGCGCCCAAACATCTCATCTGGTATGAATTTCCAAAGCAATAATTGATTCTTTTGCCAGAATTCAATTTATTCACAATGGAATTACACGCCTCCGCCATATTATTGGTGACATTCTTCAAAAGAGATTGAGCATGGCAACTCAAATATCTGACCGCCTCATGAACAAGAGGATAGATACCGGTTACGCGAAGTTCGGTCATCACATTTTTCTCATTTTCTTTCGGTTCACACTCGAATGGAAGAGTGTGGCAATTTGAGTGCTCACCGAACACGTGGCCGGCTATGTTAAACATATCTTTGCACAAGCGCGTAGCCTTTTCATCCTCCGATATATTTTCGGTTTCGCGACAATCTCTTGCACGTTCAACGAGGTTGCGGATTTTCAAACCGCTACTATGCACACATTGACGTAATTTCGTAACGGTTATTACTCCTTTCGTGGGAAGCGCTTTTAACTTCATAGCAGAAGCGAGGTCGGTTTTTCGACACAAATTTCGAAACAAATGGTTATTGCATTCATATTTCTGTACAATAACTTTCTGTTCAGCGTAAGGGTTGGCATTCCTAATCCCCTGAAATACGCTGCTGTCGCCATCCGAAATAAGCGTTTTATAGATTAAGCCATTACACTCTATGCTGGATTTAAAACCTTCCACTATGATATCGGTTTCCATCGCAGTTGAGCTTTGATCGCGACCCCAATTTTTATAACAAACGTGGTCGGGTGGCTCTACATTTAGTCGCTTCGCTCTTTCATGCGTAGCACAATACTTATTGCGTACGGCGACGAATAAAACCAACTTACTCTCTCGGCCAATGATCATGGCTACACCTGAAAGAGAATTATATTTACTACGGGCATAGGACCGTTTGGCCCAGCAACCATCCGTAATTACTATAATGTACGGAATGCCATTTATAACATGGCCTTTTTTTATAGCGATCTCTCTTTCTATCGCTGCAGCCTTTATCCTCTCCTTTTCAGCAACTTCGTGAAAGTTATTGAAAATTCTGTTGCGGAACTTGAGGTAAGTTTTGTCCGACATAGGTGGAACAGACATTGCAGCTAGTTGTTCCTGCAATGTATTGTATCCAATACCCGAAGTGAGCGTGCCGCATACAGCGCTTTCATGAATGCCCATAATATTCTTATTGTCGGGATCAGTCCATACGGCAAACTCAAAATTGCACATTTCGCACTTAAAAAATACCTGTGTACGTAAGCCACGATCACGATACCGAATTTCCTTCAAGTTGCTGAATGAGCATTGCAACGGAGGGTTGTGCTTATCAAATTTAGCATGCAATTCTTGTAGGAAAAAGGTCAAGTCAACGATGCGACGACCTTCGATCGTGCATTTAGTAATACGATCCTTGTTCAGGGAATCACTTTCAACAATCAAGGAATCGTCAGCACTTTCCGATTGTTGCGAAATACCTCGCGTGATTTGTTCATCACACGGTTCTTCCTCTATGGGAAGGGCGGAATTTTGATTGCTTGGACGAGCCGAGGTATTATTACGTGGGTCCGGTACGACTCGATGTAGCACGTCTCTCCTCTCGGCTCTCTCGGGTGATGCAGCTTGCACCCGGTCATTTTGCTCAACATTATTGCTTATATCTATATCGCATGCAACTACTGGGCTGAGGCAGTCGTTAAATACGGCGGATCTATCAAACGCATCGCAGAACTTAGGCAAGCCTAGCCCTGGCTTTCTCTGCGACCGGTTGACGGTGACCAAACCCTCAAGTGGTTCCTTGACCTCTCGGTTGCCGTACGCATCGCAGGTTATATATAAATTTTGCACAGCTACTTGGGAATGTCCTTCACCAAAAGTAGGTTTAGCGACGGCCGAGTCCGCGGAGAAGCGAGAAGAGCTCGCTTCCGGACTTTTCTCCGGGTAATCAGAGATGGCTCGTCTCTCGGGTAATCCATTGACCACCCGGTCGTCGGACTTACCGAGCTGTACGCATTCGGGAACGTCGTGTTTTTCCGGATCTATGGTACCAGCATGTTGAACATCGTTCACACTGGCTTCTCTTCTCAATTTCCGACGTCTGAAAGAAAACATCAAAAGTTATCAATCAGGGGCAGACGTTCAGAACCCACGGTCATTTTCAAACTCCACGCAGTTGTAGCTGTCGATTACAACATACTGGAAGCAGTAAATTGATATAATCACTAAATTGATATAATCACTTAGTTGTCGAGAAAACGGACGGAGAAGCTAGCGTAAACAGACTGGAGGTCAGATACTTTCTTTCCTATTACCATTTTGTCCCAATACGACGGATTTTTTTTCGTTCTTCTGACGAATGTTATATATATTCGATTCTACGTTTTTCTTCACTTCTATGCTTGAAAAAAGTGAATAGCTGTAATCTCTTCCAATCACTTTGTGACTGCAGCGTTGCTAGACATTACACACTTAAAATCGCTATATTTCTGTCATTATACCGTTAAAAGTCTTGTTTTTTTACACCCTTCGTCATATGTTCCTCTGTACTTGATGATTAAAATAAAAACCTATCGACAAGTTTCAGAGTTTGTTTGGTTAAAATATGAAAATTCTTTCACTACTTTCCATAAGAACACGTCCAACGGGGTACAACGTTTCATTGCCAATATCCCTTAATAGTGTCTTGAATGTGACCGTAAAAGAAAAAAGGATTTTGTCTACAAACGCTTTGCCGAGTCTAGTGACTCAAAGTGCTCCTCCATTGACTAAAGAAAGCACTTTTTCTCATGTAAGAAGGCCGCGAATTGATTTTCTTACTTCATGCAAACAGGGTGTATCTCAACTACTAGGGTTCCGTTTGTGAACATATAGGGCGTTCCTTTCCGAGCAAAGAGATTTTTTTTAAATGTCGAGTGACGAAATTCACCGAGATATTGATGAGTGAAATCCGACGTTGAGTACATAATGGCACAGTACTTTCGGCGACAAAACGAACCCAGCGCGGGTTCAAAACCAGGTCCGGGCAAGTCAAGTTTTATTTATCCGCATATTTCTTTTTAGCTATCAAATAAGAAAAGCGAACAATTTTTCTTTAACGGGTTACGTGAGTTGCAAAATTTCAAAAATATCCATTTTTTAAATATCATTATCTAATGGTACAATATGTCTAGAAAATTCTCCCAAAGTTTTGAGTCAATCGGAGTGAAAGCGTAGGAGAGAGAGAGCCTTTGGAAATTCCGCCCGTTGGAAAGACCGGCCAGGAGCGATACAGGTATATCGCATTTTTCTCAAAACACTATATTTGACGTTGGTGGAAACGATTTCTCAAAAACGAATGCACCGATCTTATTGAAATTGTGCACACTTCTTCAGAATAGCATTGACTAGTGGTTGAACGAAGGTTTCATTTTTTATTAGAACTAATTTGACAAGTCTGTACGTAGTGTAAATTGTACCAAAAATCGAACTATTTTGAATACAACTCCGTCAAAAATGGAAATTGTTTTTTTTTTTCTTTTAAATAATTCGTTCAATCACGAGCTATACTTATCTACTAACTGAATAAATTGGTTTTTTAAATTTCAGATAAAGCGATCATGAGTTATTCTGATCACCACGGGGACACTTGTTTTTAGGTGTCTCCGGAAACCAGGTCCCACAGGCGGAATTCCCAAATATTTGGCTGAATTAAAAAAAACTGTTGAGATGGTGCTCTTTCATGGGCTTAACATTTTGAATAAGATAATTTATATATTTTATTTTAAATCGAGAACATATGCTTTTTTTGGCGTAACCCCTCACGTAACCCCTTAAGTGAAGAATATTGTACAGAAATGTTATTTTGTTATTTTTGCATAGATAAAAAATCATTTGATACGCGATATAGCCATTAACATGCTGAATCTGAAACCGTTTGTTTTTTTTGTTTCGGATGATCCATCTCCGAGATTTCATGAACGGCGCAGACCTACAATTTTTTTACGAAATTTTTTTAACCACCATTTTCGTCTATAAATAGTGACTTGAAGAAATATATTTTTTTTAAATGTATTGTAAAGTGTATTTATTAAGTGTAACAACTTTTATATCAATATCTATAATATACACCTATAAGAAAGTTAATGAAAATAGCCGATTTTTTGCGTCTGAAGTGAGAAGACCCCTTAAATATTGAGAAATACCGATTTTGGAGGGCATTTTGTAATTTGCCAGGACAAAATATGTAAAATTGGGAGAAAAAACTTCTTTCTGCTACCATTTTTAAAGGAGTTATCACAATAGTTAGTTAAGCCGTGCGAGGGGTGCCGTGGCGGGAGAGGCGGCACCGCTACGACGCCGCCCGGCCGCACCAACTGTTTCGTATTAAGCGGGCGCGATCGGCTTCCATCTCTATGTGCATTGCGATGAACACTCCAACGAGTTTGTAACATATTGCATGTTATGTCTAAAAGTATTAGGAATGCTCACAAATATGAAAAACGCGAAAATATTGATAACCCCCATAATGAATTGGAGAAACGTAAAAATAACTGTATGTCCGTTTGTAATAAAGATATAACCCAAATAAACCTTAGTTGTTGAGATACACCCCGTATGGAGCCGTACGCAAATTACGTAACGCAACTTTGGGGTGAGGTGGGTCCGGGCAGGCGTTACGGTCTACGTGCAAGAACTTGCACAGTAGCTTACCCACTTTACCCAAACAAAATTAGGAGGAATTTTTTTTATATATAATTCTTAAAGGTACATGTATTGAAAAATATGTTGGCAACATTTTTATTCACAAGTCCGAAAATTGACGGAGTTACAGTCACTTTAGTGAGAACAGGTAGCACGACCGGTTAGTGTCCTCAGTCCCTACAGGCAGAGACGGTAGGCTCGCTAGGCCCGGGCCAGGGGGCTGATACTGGAATAAATTCTCTTAACAGTAACGTGTCCCCGTATTGTCGCCACGTAACTAACCCACGATGCGGCGCTAGTAATCACCCGCATGACCCCTACTCCGCAAAGAACCTCGCCGTATTATTTCGTCATCTTTCTCGTCGCGTGAACCAAGTAAATTTCTCTCGTTTCGTTTTCTCGATCTGTCATTGTTCTCGAATAAAAAAAATCGTAGTGTGGTAAAATCGTAATTATTTTATCACATAGTGATAAAATTTTACAATAAACAATTTTAGTGTAGCGATAAAATAATAAACAATTTTTGTGCTCATATTTGAGAATGCCTGCGTGCGTGGTTTTTGGCTGCACGTCAGGTTATCAATCAAACAAGGAAAAATCGCATTTTTTCAATGTACCAAAAGATCCAGAAGCCCTGGAATTATGGAGAAAAGCAATATTACGTATTGATGCGGATGCAGCAATATTCTGCACGTCTCAACGCAGAACAAAAAAAAGCAATCTCGACAAGAAAAAATCGCAAAACATTGTACGACGTGACTAATCCATTATTTAAAAAATAATAATGTTAACTGTTTATTTCGTTCAATAAATATTTTTATAACACATAATATTGCAACAAGTGTAAATATTGCATCACTTCGTATATACACATATACTTTTAAATTCTATTCTGAACAATGAATTATCCAGACGCGTCAAATGCAAGTTATGCAGACGCTGCGCGACTGGAGTGGGGGTTTACGTCATGCGGGTGACTACTAGCGCCGCATGGTGGGTTAGTTTACGTGGCGACAATAACGGGACACGGTAAACCCAGCAGTGCCAGGGGGCTGGCCCAGGCGTAGGGCGCCACGGCAAAGGGGGCGCCGCGCGTCGGCGGGATCCGCAATTACGCGCGCTCCTTCTTATGACCGGCGAGTGGAGGGGGGGCTAACTTTCTCAGGCCTAGGGCACTAATTTTTGTAAACCGGCCCTGCCTACAGGTGTGGCATCGTTCACAATAGTTGGAGTGCAGATTCTTATTATTATATGAAATTAAATGAAGATGAAGAACCGTTCTATCGCCCGCGACTACATACTTCAATCTAAGTATCAATATCCTACAAAAAAAAACATAACTTTATATCAAGAAAAACGAAAGGAAAACTTTGAACGCTTTTTTCTCGAAACTACTTTTTTCGACCTTGTCCCAGCGAATACTCAAAAACTTATCAACCGATTTAAAAAAAAATGTTGACTTTTTTGTAATCGCAATGACTAAGGTTGTACCTACGTAGCCAATTTTCAAATTTTCATAATTACTATTTTTAATGACTGCTTGAATACAAAAAAACGCCTTGGAAACAGAAAAAACTGTCCAAACTGTCGGCAATTTGTAAAAAGAAAAACAAAAAAACGGCCACGCACAACGATAGCTACATTTGTATAGATATCGATAAATTGTTGACTTTTTATTTACAGACAACCGTTCATTAAGATGTCGATGAGACAATGAAGAGATTTTTTTTCGTCCACAAATCAAGGCATATATCTCGGTTAATTTTAAAAAATCATAAAAAATGGTATAAAACTAGATAAATATATACTTTATATAATGATTATAAACCCTATTCTTTCATAATTAGTTATTCCTTTGAAAAAAACGCAATTATTAACGACAAAGCATTCGTTGCGTAATGGAATAAAGGGGGGGGGGGGTTCAGGCCAGGCATTACCGTTCCGTTAGGCGGGGAAAGGGGGGGGGGTGAAAATTAGGGAAATTTGGCGATACGTAATTTGTGTAAGCCATTATCGTGTGAATAATGTAATAAAGCATATACAAACCGAATCCTGCTGGCATACTTCCGCGATGTTCTAGTCGATTTGTTGCGGTTAGCGCCCATGAGGCCATTGTTTAATTTCTCCGCTCTCTCTCTCTTTCTCTTGTTGTCTCTCTGTCTCTTTCACACACGCACACATACACAAATACTCTCTCTCTCTCTCTTACGCGTCTTCTTTTTCTTCACTTTTTCGTCAATGTTACTCCGTTCACCACACGCAACAATAAAACACTCGATAAACTTTTTAAAAAAGTGAACTGCACAAAGCTGTCCGTGCACTTTTCAATGGTTATCGTAGCTACAGAAGTTATTTGCCAAACCTGTAACAAAAGACGCTCGGCCATATATTACGAAGATACGAGACGCTATCTACTGTAGATGATTGTTTTCGTAGGTGGCAAAAATAACTAGTTCCGCAAACAGCCGACGAATCGTGGAATACCGTTTTCCTGCTATATAGTATCATTTGATATGTATTCATATAAGAAACACTCATAAAATAAGAAAGGTACCGCAGACCTCGATTATCCGAACCAATTCGGATAATCAAAAGTTCGGATAATCGAAACGTGGGTTTTTTGGGACGAGATCATAAACAACATCTTTTTACATAAAAACAGTACATACATATATATTAAAATTTGACATATTTATATGCCATAAATAAATTAAAAAAATATATCATAAATTTATGTATATAAAATTTGATATATATATATATATATATATATATATATACATATATATATATTTCATATTTTTAAAACACACACACACACACACACACACACACACACATATATATATATATATATATATGTGTGTGTGTGTGTGTGTGTGTGTTTTAAAAATATGAAAAAAGATATAACCTTTTACAAAATCGTCCATTTTTTATTGACGAACAGCTGTAACGCGTTTTTGAGTGGCTAAGTTTTGCAGCCGTTTGAGAAGGAGAAGTTGCGTTGGGTTGCTCATTGTTGCTCACGGCGGTGGCAGCGGGCAACAATGTATGTTTCGCGCCAACGTTCGGATAATTGAGCGTTCGGATAAACTAAGTCATCGTTCGGATAAGTGAGGGTTCGAATGATCGAGGTTGGGATAATCGAGATTCCACTGTACTCAATCTTGCGATCTCGTAATATTCGGCCGAATTTTCGAGCGACGATTTCCCACAGAAATTATTCTTCTTCCACACTTGCCGTTCAAGACTGAATCGAATAATGTCATTCGGTCGCATCCCAAGCATTGCTACATACGTCCTTTGCGCCACGCTCAGCGTACGCTATAGAGTGCAACGTTTCCCAACTCGCTACCGGAAACAAGCGATAATGTCAAAACAGTCGGGTTCTTCAAGTTTACGGCTTCTCCCGTATCTAACCTCCACGCAGGGTTAGAGCGTGACAGTGGAATAGTAAAGGGAAAAGCCGTAAATGTCATATAAGACCAAACACAAATCAAACGGCCCTATTTACGGTTACGAAATGAATTCGGTGAAGATACTCGATGCAAATCATATGTTACAGAGTGCGGCGTTTTGACGGTTCTAATCATTGTCCATGGTTAAAGAGCTTTTTAGGACAAATTAATAACTAACCGAAGGCCCCCGTATCTAAAACTTTTGAGATCAAGAATTAATTGAATACAAGCCATTTTAGGACTAAAAATAAATTTCACAAAGGTTCTTTATGTCTCATATTCAAACCTTAAACAATTCTTCGCAATGGGGAATAGGACAGCAAGCAGTGAATTCAGCTCATACTTCACCCTTTCAGAAAGAAACCGATTTTCGGGCAATAAAAATGGACTTTTCATTGTCTAACCACAACGAAAAACGCATACCCTTAGATGTCGAGGCGCTAAAATAAAAATCCATGATTTTGATTTTTTAATTATATGACCCTTTCACTGTTGGTCTCAAAGTCAATAGAAACAATCAACCTTTTATATCATTAGAGACTGCGACACCAAAATGTTGGATTTCTTCGCAGCGTTCGGAGACACTGAAAATCTCTAATTTTTAGTAATCGAGGAGCCAGTTTATGAATTTTTGTCACATCAACCAAAGGCAATCAAGATGTATATCTGTACGGATATACATTTTTCATTGCCTTCAGTTGATGCGGAAGAAGTTAATAAATTGGCTCCTGTATACCGAGAAATGTAAATACTTCAATGTCTCCAATCGCTGCAAAAAATCGATGTTCTTTGCCTTGCAGTCGCCAAAGATATAAAATGTTCATTGTTCTTAGTTAATGTAAGACAAACAATAAAATGCTCATATAATTAGGCACTGGGAAGCCAAAAATATGTATCAAGAGACGCGGCAGCGTTTTGACGCCAGGTAATAAAAAAAATTCAACGCCACTGACGGACTGACGAACACGCTTACTTTTTATACAGTAAGATGGGCTTTTAGCTGACGACTTTTAACTTTGAATCGATATTACGCGAAAACGCGGCGAAAATCGAAAATCTCATGACATTTTACCAATGTGCGATTTTTACCTATCGATTTTGCGTGGGTCATTTTTCTATCTGTCTACTCAATCCCCGTGATCTCATCATATTTATCGAATTTCCGAGCGATCTCACGACTAGAAATTTGTCCACCCTTGGTGGGTTTGCTGAATCGAATAAAGTCTCTCAGCCATGTCATAAACATGAAACATACGCCCTAATTAGAGTTGATTAACATTTCCCTATCAACATCCGCAGTAGACGCGTTTAAGATACTCTGCGCAGCCGCGAGAGCACTAAATTCAGGCGAATGTAGCGCCTCCTAGTGACATTTTTAAGGCCATATTAATGTAACGAAGGTTGTAATCTAAAAAAAAACAAACTGCTCTTTTCAGAGCCAAAAACAAATTTAACGAAGGTCCCTTGCATCGCAGATTCAGACCTCAGAAACTTCTCTGAAATTATGGATCAGACGGCCATAATCGATTTACTTAATAACGGAGGAAATAAAGGCCAAAAATATGAAATCTTCTAGCATCGAATACGGGTAAGAAAAAATCGGGTACTGGAAAGTGAAGATGAAAAAAAAAGATCAGTGCCCTTCAACATTCTGAGGTCAAAGAATCCTCGTAGTCTCATTAATTGAAGAATCATTCGCAACCATTGCAAGAGTACTGCCTTACGCAAAAGTGCAAAAGCCCGAAGCACCAAAATTGGCTAAGGATGAGGTCACCCCGAGTGCCGCTCTCCATGCAGTATTGGCAAGCTCAAGGTATAAGTATTTGTGAATTCAACGAAAGAAGCAAAGCACGATATGGCCCAAGTGATGCTTGACAAACTCGTGAGATATACAAGTTTCAAAAAGTCACACAACCGGATGACCAAGGATGACCGGCAAGCTGCGATCGACGTCACCGAGCACATGGTAAAGCTCAACATGATGGATCTGAACATACAAAAGCCATCAATGAGCCGGTCAGTAGAGCATAGAGCCTCAATCCCGGTCTGGAGAATTACAGCGGCATAAAGACAACCCTGATGATGAAGAAGCCCAATGCGACTCTGGGTAAATGTCATCTGATATTGAAAAGGAGCTATGAGCTACTCGTCAGTCTAGTCGCAGTTGGACTCATCAACGAAAATCAATGCCTCGGCCCGATGAGACTATGCAACAAACAGAAAACCCTCGACGATGTGACGAGCCTCCTCGGCTTCAGCGTCGAGTACGATGTCCTCTCGAATACCTCTGAGCCCATGATTACTGTGAATGGTTTTATCATTAAATTATTCGATAGAAAATACTTTGACAGTTTAGATTATATTGATGTTTTTTTATTTCTTGAACATATTTTACGAAAACGAATATTTACGTTGATAAAAATAATACATTTTTTAAAAACTATTGATGCTACAATTAATGCTACAAATGTTATGTCCCAGGTGGCGATCAACTCAAATATCTGGAAATACTTTTCCCTGCTCAATACGAATTTGATACTATCGACGTATAGTTTCTGCAGACATTTGAAATTCATTTTCCTTTAAGGAATGAGATGCAGTCAGAATCTTCAAAATATCGATTTTTTAAAACATTTTCTTGAAGTATGATGTTTCGAAAATATTTCCTGAAAATTTCAAGTCAATCCGATGAATAGTTTCCGGGATATCCCGCAATTGGTGAAGGGGCTTCGATTCTCAACGTATAGACGTGGCTGACAAACGCGCAAACGATAATACCCGGGAAGGCAGAATGCTTCGAAGACAACAACAAATTAACATTGTGGAAGCTATTATATGGGCCAAGAATTGATGGTCCGATGTAAGTAATTTTTTAATTAGTATTTCTATACATAAATCAAGTGTAAAATTGGAAAACTCTTTCAGAAATTTTCGAAAATGTATTACTCAAAAACTATGAACGTTAGCAACATTTTATAAAGAATACTTTCGTTTAAAACTGCCCAAAATATTTTTTTTTAATAATGCATCCCGAAAAACTTTATTTTTTTTTTAAATTCTTTTAACAATTGTCTATGAACCATTGAATGCTCGACTTTTCAAGTCGGTGACCACTATAATTTGAAAACCACTCGATGGATTTTGATAGCATTAAAAACTGGTCCTTAATCAAAGGATTTTCATTTTTGTTGAAAATTTATATTTTTTTAACAACAAACGAGCGATTTTTTGGTCGAAAATCGAAAGTTATCTGTCGGAATTCGCCATTTTGTTAATTAAAAAAAGTTTCGATTAAAGACTAGATTTATTATTATCCTAATGATTTTTTTTTGGTTTTTTTATTTCAGATGATCCAGCAAAATTTTATGATGGTCACCGCAAAGCACTACAGCCTGAAGGGGGTCCGACAAAGATATTTTTATAAATAATTAATATTTTTCTTCGAAAATTTGTACAAGTCAAGTGGAAATATAACATAAAAAGTCTGTGTAACCACTTTTGTAAAACAAACTTAATTGATATAAAAAACAAAATTGAAAATGCTCGTTTTTTCACGCTACTAACTGCATCTCACACCTTAAACTGAAGCTCAACGAAAAAGGGGTTTTTCCTTGCAACAAGATATGAAATCCCTTTTAAAACTTATAAAAAGAACGTCAAGTAATAAAAAATTCCCCCGAAAACATTACTTTTGGTTTGCCACTTTAAAAATTATTATTTATCTTAGAATTTTTTTATTTTATCTTCTGAGGATTCTTCCGGAGGATGCTAACATTGTTCTCGCTTGTGTCGGTGGCGCGGAGTGAAACAGAGGATGTGCCCTGCTACGGCCCATGAGAAAATATGTTCTCTATGGCTCGAGCAATGGCATGAACGGTGTAGCAAAGATTTTGTTCTCCGTTGCCTGATACTAGTGGTCGATGGACGAAATATCGCCGATCAAACTTTTTGAGGAGAATAAGTTACTTATTCTCCTCAGTTCAGGCTGAATTTCCGTCTTCCGATGCACCAGCACAGTGTGTACGCTTTCGTGAGGCGAGCAGTGGACACAGTGTTTCAAATGTGGAGTGACGGAAAGATAAAGCCAAGGGTCGACTTTTCGTGGGCGCTCGAGGATCCTCCTGAGGCGATGCAGTAGTAAAGTTGCTTGGCTATTTTATAAGAAGTTTCTTCACTTATTTGCACATTTGAATTGAAATAAAAATGAAAAATATTAAACATATACAATAGCAAAGGAAGTTTACTATTGCATTGCCTCAGGGAGATCCTCAAGCACCCACATAGAGTCGACCCTCGACTTCATCTTTCCATCGTTCCATATTTGAAACACTGTGTCCACCGCTCGCCTTATGAAGGCATACACACCATGCTGGCAGCAGAGAAGAACCTCTTTGCTTGCTTCCTTTGCTCGATATGCAACTGAGAACAAATTATTTGCTACGCCGATCACGCCGTTACTCGAGTCATAGAGAAGATATTTTCTCATGGGCCTTAGCAGGGTACATCCTCTGTTGTACTCCTTGCCACTGACCCAATCGAGAACAATGTTAGCACCCTCTCGGGAAGATGTTTAATTGTGCCGGGCGACTGGAGCTCCTCCGATTTTGATTTGCTGCAAACCCCAGAGTTTGTGAAGTCGTTGATCGTCTTTGGAATTTCAATGACTGCCTGGCGCACACCTTCGCTGGCACCGTGGATCGGAAGAGTCTTGCCAGGCATAATACATGCAACCTTGAAGAGCAGTCCGTCAACGATGGTGTAGTTCATGGTGATCCTGGAAGTTGAGGCGACATCCTTTGACCTGGATGTGCATTTCACCCTCAGCGAGTTGAGGCTCAGATTTTCTCAGTACCTGTAACCCGCATGTAAGCCTTGATACCCCCGAAGCCTTGGAGTACGATTGCACGTACATACCTTGAATTCCCGTGTTTTTTTCCTTCGCCTTCTCGCTGTCCCTATGTTCCTCGATCTTCTTCGTGTGGCTGCGGCTGTTTTCTCGTCGATTATTTCATCGTCGGCGGTGTGCCGGCGTCCTGATGCGTTCTTCACAGCAAAAAAAACTCACCAAAACGCGACGAAAACAAACTTCACTCGATCACACACACTATTTAAGTTCTATGTCACACATCGTATGAAATATATTCCGAACGAATGTTCGAGGTTATGGCCGGAGGTTATGGCTCCGGCTTTCGACCTGTCAAAAAATAAATTTGTTCCGGAAGGAGGCGAGCGCAGTCGGTAAAAATAAGACGAAGCGAGCTGCGCGCCGCCAGTGAGAAAACGGATGAACTGAACGCTCGCTACAGTACCTGATATTTTGAGCTTTGTTGGTACATTTTTGCTCAATTTATGTAGAAATTTCAAAATGCTTTTTCTTCGCCATTTGTTCATGAAAACAGGTGAAACAAAGCTCAAAATGTGTGCTTTTTCACTGTCGAGAGCATGATTCGCGCCAAATTAACGAAAATGCGATGCAATGGCTAATAATTCACAGTTTTTCGCATGGTAACTACAAACTGCAAATTTTTTTTCGAAATTTTGGAAAATTTCGCGAATCATGCTCTCGGAGCAAGCGCCCTGCATGCACACAACAAATTTCATTCCAATTGGTTGATCCGTTCGGGAGAATTCCCATTTCAAAATTTCGATGCGGTCGGAGGCATGTGGCACATGGCCTTAAGAGCCTTTGTAAAAAATACAGAAAAACAGCGAAAGCCTTGCCGCTGGCAGATGATGAAATTTTTGTCGCAACGTTTGGCGGTGGACGCTCTCCAGCTTAAACGGTCTATCCGAAATCTAAAAATCAAACGGGTCATTCAAGTTAACAATAAATACGAGTCGTTGACGATCGTCGAGTTTTGAAATATTTTTTTTTCACAACGTGGCGACGAATTGAAACACAAGTATACAACATCTGTGAAAAACATCTTCAATTTTACGTAACTATTAATCAATCAAGATCGATTTTAAAAAAGTGAGATCGTCAACGACCTTTAAATGTTTCACATCGTATTGCCTGAAAATTTGGAAACAATCCATCAGGTGGTTCTCGAGATATCACGTCCACCGACTTTGAAAGCAGCGTTTGAGAAAAACGCGTTTTGAGTTTGAAGTATGGTGCTGCTACCACTCGCCCGGTCGATTGGTAGAAGCTGTAGCTCATTCAATTCCATTTTAATTACATTTTCAGGGAATATAGCTAAAAGGTGATACTATCGAATAAAAATATTTTTGGAAAATGCAATTTTTTTACGCACCTAAGAACAAACTCTGCTTCGCTTTTGAACGAACCCATGTGCAACGTGAAAATATACAACGCGTGCTGGCGGAAGTAATAGGTACGCTATCGAATGCTGTAGCATAGGAGCAACCTACCTATTACCTATATAAGCTAGCGGTGTATACATACATAAGCATCGTTTTTGCCGTCTTTAAATTGCGGTGTAAAAAATGTGTTTTCCACTTCCGTCGTCGTACTTTTGCAGCCGTTTAGCCGCGACCAAGCACTATATTCGGTCCACTACCGTAGCTCGCCTCAGTGCGGTCCAACTCGGAAGCAACCAGGGCAACGTCGGTATTTTAACTTTTCGCGAGTTTAACCGTTGCCGGGTTAACATTTTACTCGACCTGGTGACAAAGAAATTCTCGTGTCTCGTGTGCACCCAGACGTTTTACCAGCCGGCGGACATTCACCAGACCCCATACCTGTATTTATAACGATTGTGAACGAAATCTTTTTTGTGAATATTTTTGTCGCTTTTTTTGTCGCTTGCTTGAATTGGGCGAAATATTGTTCGCGTTTTCGCGAGATAATCGTGCATATGCACAATTAGGTCAATGTACTTCGCTCACTTTCGTGGATTGTGTGTTCTGTTGTTCCACCTTTTCATGAATATTTTTGCAAAAATAGAGTTATTCATTTTTGCAGATAGGCATTTATTGATTTTTACGAAATATCAATTTTTTTTTTCATTTTGTTTCATTGAGGTGTCATTTCATTGCCGAATTCCAACGTATACTCTTGTGGAATTTCACGTATTTCCCTTTCCAATCGTCCAGAGTCTTCTTACCGGGCTACATCTAACTAGAGACCCAAAAAATAACCAAATTGCGATTTCTCTTTTCGGAAACGGTTAGTGAAATAAAAACGCATTTTATTTAACATTGAGGTACATATATTGAGAGCTTTAAAAACAACAGAAAAAAAAACAAAGCCGCCGCCAGATAAGGAAACTTATTTCGCGACGTTTGGTGGTGGACACCCTCCAGCTTAAACGGTCCATCCGAAATCTAAAAAGCAAACGGGTTCTTTGAGTTAACAAAAAATACAAGTCTTTGACGATCTTTGATTTTTTAAATAATTATTTTCAACAAAATGGCGACGAATTGAAACTTGAGCATACAAAATTGTGAAAAAGTCGTCCTTTTTACGTAACTATTGAAAAATGAAGATCGATTTTTAAAAAGTGAGATCGTCGACGACTTTTAAACGTTGCTCACCGTATCTCTCATCAATTTGGAAACAATCCATCAAGTCAATTTGTGTCGGCGAAATATGTCGGTTAAAGATGAAATATGTGTGGAAATTCGAATGAGTGAGATGAGGTTAGGACCACAGTCAGCTGTTGCCTTGCTGTCACGTCTTTTTATCGTAGCAAGTGGTAATAAATCCAATACCGGAAGTTCCAATTAAACTTGATATTACATACAAATTAGGTCAATAAGCGTAATTTTTCTAAGAGCATTGGATTACTTCAAGTGTTAAGTATGTAAATCTGATTTTTTTTAAGAATCTGATGGATTCTCACTATTATATACACTTTTGTAGCGACCGGAAATTGGGTTTTTACATGCCGTCTCGGAATTCCTCCCCAAAAATACGCAACTTTAATATTTTTTTTCTCTCTAACTAGGTCGATAACCAAACGTGAAATTTTACGGAGACGATTATTAATATATGTAGTGAAGCTCAAAAAAAATATATGAACATCCTATGGACTGAAGCCTGGCGATGGGATTACCTTAACATAGTTCAACATGTAACACATGTTGAATTATTGAAGACCCCAACAAATCCAAACAAACCCGAAGAAAATGTCACAAAATTTTAGAATGTAAGAACAAATAAATTTCATTCTATTGAAACAATTTATTTTGAGCAAACAAAAGATGTTTTATTTGTCTATCATTTTATACTTTACCTGATCTCCCGATGGCATTTTATTTGATGCCTAGGTATTGCATACATCACCTAGGCACAATATATAATGGTTAAGGGTAGATAAAATAATTTATATATTGCCCTAACGAACCCGGTATTGTAAAGAAAAACTAGGTATTAGTACCGGCAACTCGATGTACTACCAGAGCCGAACCCCAACCGTCCTTTCACCAGTGTCGGTGGTATTATTTATTTATTTTTATAAAAATACATTTTTGAACATAATGTCTGGGATTATCATACATACATGTGTTGAACTAACACATATTGGGTACACATTCATATAATACCAAAGATATATTTATAAATCAATAATATTTTAATAATAATTTACGAATTACTAAATGAAAAGTAAATAATAAAATTAATTAAATATGAATAAAAATAATAAAAGTAATATCTAATATTGCTCAAAATAAAAATAAATAAATACGTATGCGTAAAAATAAATTACTAAATTTTTAATTATAAATAAATATATTTACAAAAATTATTTTTTAATTACGAGATTCCGTTTTTGCAGAATACTTAAATCTTTGTACACCGTCTTCATCCCTCCTTTCATATTTTCCTCTCTCTCTCTTTCCTTCGCTTGCACTCTCATCACCTCGAGTTCGTACATGCTCCCGCTTAATTCTCAAGTACCGTGTCGTGTTGTCTTGCTCGGCGATAATTTCCGGAATCAAAACTCGTTAATATTTACTTACTGGTGGATGCGGCAATTGAATTACGCGCGAACACCTTTTCGCACTTGACGTTGCACTCTCGCCGATGAATCGCATCTACTTCAATATTCGACTTAATGTTTCGAGAGTTGAGAAAGCTTTCAGACACCTTTCCTCGCGTCGTAGAACTTGCCGTGTATTCCTGACAGGGGAGATTTTTCACTGACACACTTTGCCGGGGACTTTTATAAATTGAGTACACGAGTGAAAAGCACGAGTTGTCCAGTTCATCATTCCTACATCATTCTACTCGCTAAATGAGCACCACTGCTTCGTCTCCGTGTGACCTGGCGGAAGTTTGATGTTTTTTCCTCCCTTTTCTCTTAAATTAAAGTGAAGTTTCCGAGTTCGACCTGTCCGCAACGATAATTGCGCATACGTCTTTCAGCGACGTGAATTAACGTTTTGGTTTTAAGGGCCAGTCCACTTGGAGCCACGAAAAAGGCTATTTTTGCGATTTTTTTTTTAGATTTCATAAAAGATATGAATTTAAAGTTATTGGGCATGATAAATAAAGTCTTGAAATACATTTTTAAAAATTAATTAATTTTTATTCATTTTTAAGTACAAAAACTATAGTTTAACGTAACGCCTCGAAAATAGGTGGGCTAGCCCATGTAGAGGTTGCCATGAGTTGCCCAATGTTGCGATCAGGCCAATATTGGGTCCATCGTATAAGCCAACAAAAGAGAAATAATATTGGCCCATTACTGTTCCGCTCTAAACTGAAAACTGGCACAATATCGGCCCATCTCTAAAGCCTGTCCTGGCCCATCTTTAAAAACTAATAAACAGCCGTGATAGTAAAACTAAATTTGCCAATTTACAAGGTGGGGATACTAAAATACTGACAATTCCATTGGCCCAATATTGTTCCGTTATTAATTGAAAACCGGCACAATATCGGCCCATTACTAAAGCTTATCCTGGCCCGTCGTTTAAAACCAATAAATACCCGTGATGGTTGAACTATATTTGCCAATTTAAAAAATGGTAATGCTAAAATACAAGGAATTCCATTGGCCCATTATTGTCCCGTTATAAATTGAGAACCGGCACAATATCGGCCCATTACTAAAGATTATCCTAGGCCATCTTTCAAAACCAATAAATAGCAGTGATAGTTAAACTAAATTTGCCAAAACTAAAGCTGGCAATCCTAAAATACTGGCTATCACATTGGCTCATTATTGTCTCGTTCTAAATTGAAAACCGACACAATATCGGCACATAGTTAAAACCTATCATGGCCCATCTTTTAAATTCATTAAACAGTCATATAGATAGTCAGATAAATAAACAATATTTTCCAATTTTCAAACTGGTGATGCTGAAGTACTGTCAATTACATTGGTCCATTATTGTTCCGTTACTAAAACCTATCCGGGCCCATCTATTAAAACCAATAAACAGCCGTGATAGTTCATCGAAATTTGCCAATTTTAAAACTAGCAATGCTAAATTACTGGAAATTACATTTAATTAATCTAAGCTCTTTATTGACTAAGCGGGTCAGACCATACCTGCTTTTATTTTATTTAAGCCTTGGGTTATTCATTATCTGTATATTGTGCCAAAATAGGCAAATAACTAGCACGTCATATATTAAGCGTCTATATTTTGTAGTTCTGTTTTTGTAATCAAGTCTTGGCCTATTATTGGCATTTGTAAATAATCAACATAAGTAAGTAAAATATGCCAATTTTGAAACCTGACATACGCAAATCACAATTTATTTCATGGTTATTTAATGAAATATGTATCCATAAGGACCAATCTCGGGCCAATCTTGGCCCGATATAGGTTGAATATTTATCACGAATATTTAGATAGACTAACTTCTAGCTAGACAAACTGTGAAGGCCCATCATAGAGCCAGTGGTCAATTTCTACATAGGCCCTTTAAGAGAGCCCACATAGGGCCAAGTGCAATCACCAATATTGGCGCTACAATGAATTAAATCATTGACCCAATAATTGTTGGTTCTGTTGGCTGATATCGGGCCGTTCTTATCATTTCTACAAAGGCACCTCATTGGTAAATACTCACGGCCCAATATTCTAGAAAGGCTAACTGCGAAGGCCCGTCCCAGGCCCAACGGTCAATCTCTACATGGGAGGTAGCTCCATCACAACTCGGCAACGGCTTGTCTGAAACAAAAAAAAAATCAAAGTCCATCAGATTCAGTATGACACCAGATACAAAACGACCCTCGGATATAAAGTATTATCAAAAAATAAAAAAATGTCAGATGAAGAACGAAAAAAGTTTTTAAAAACGTGTTTTTCGCCAAAAAAGAGTAAAAATCCAAATTTTAAAAACATCGAGGGTCACCTTGCTGCGAATCATGTTTACAATATGTGGTTCAAATTTCAAAAGTATCGGGTTATTAGTTTTAGAGATACGATGGAGCTAGATTTTGAAAACGTTGTTTCGAGAAAAACGCGTTTGAAGTTTATACTATGAAAAACTCTTATCTAAACTCAATCGGTAATTCCTGCACCGTACAAAATCCCTCCTGATTGCTCATCATCGTCGATTGCTTCAAGTCTTGCTCGCTTTCGATTTTTTTAAATTTTCAAAGTGGACTGGCCCCTTAACTGCCCGAATTTCTCAACAATCGCCTTCATTATTTATTTACTTCATTGTTAACATTCCTTCGAATGCCCTCACGTGCAATTGTGGACCCCTCTCTATCACTTTTAACTCCACACTTATCATTTCACCGTGTCCAACTCGAAATTGCATTTTTTTTGCCCCTCGTGCCATTCGTCTCGATGTAGGGTTAAAACCTCG
>OY723394.1:9808148-9844084 GCA_963210295.1 Ophion ellenae
TGCCGAAGCAGTACATTTTAATCTTGCTTTACGTGTTAATTATCTGACATCCTTATGAAGGGCGTACCCAGCTAGGGACCCTTGTTTCTGTTCCCTCTTCCTCCAAACTAATATAAGCTGTACCCCCCCCCCCCCCCTCGCCTAGCTTAGATTCCGGGTACGCCCTTGATCCTTATACAATGTTAATGTACTTGCGCAAAATTCAGTGCACCAAAAATAACCGTATAGATTTTCTTGAACGACAGTGAAAAACCACCATAAATCGCATAGTTGCTTAATATCGGATAATGGACGAATGGACGATACACTAATAACTAGTCGTAAGATGTCGCTGCAAAAGTTTGGTTGCCTACCATCAAACATGGCACAACAGTGAGCTCATGTTATTCTCGGCCGGCGTGACAAAATATTTTTTGTGTTGTTTTCATTGAGGTACGTCCAAATTATTTAGGTTTTTGTTTTTTTTCGTGAACTATTGCATTTATTTTACTGAATAAATACATAGCGTTCGAAAAAATAGCAATATGTCGAAAAAAAGTACTGTTCATATTCAGCCATGTCAAATCTTAATATCCGATACTTAATCGAACCTAATATTCGATATCCGTTTGTGCCAAAATGTTCCTAGCTAATCAAAGATGAACTGATAGCCACTGATTGTTTCATAATAATCACAGAGTTAAAAAATAACCGTTTTGTTTTATTTTATATAAAAATAGTCCCCTAATATCAAACATAAGAAATATGGAGTTGGGGCCCTTATATCGGATATCCGATTATAGGCAACCTTTTTGAAAACCATGAGTTCTGTCATTTTTAGTGAAACATAATATAACTCAAAATATTCAAATGTAACGTGTAAAATAACTATTAGCATCTTGTCGTATACGACATGTATATGGTAAAATCGTAACATTTGAAGGTCTCAGCAATTGTTTACTTTTTGTTTTCATTTCAAACAAAAGTATCCGATATATGGTGCCGCCCACCTACTAGTACGATTGAGGAGAAGGCTATCGGTAGGAATTAGACGCAACATCCAGACGCAAAGTATCGCGACATCAGACGGAAACGTGGTACTTGTGGTTATCAAAATTGATGTCATCCATCAAGATGACTACTTTTCTGCACGTACCGCTTAAGAATACAATTGGGTAACACTAGATATAGCAGAGCGTTACCAACGTCACCAAAATATTGGCCAAGAAATGATAACTTGTAAAATAATTATTAGCATCTTGTTATACATGACATGCATATGATAAAATCGCAACATCTGAAGATCTCAGCGAACGATTGCTTTTTGTTTCCATTTCAAATAAAAGTATCCAATAGATGGCTCCTCTCCCCTACTGGTAGGATTGAGGAGACGCCTACCGGTTCGAATTAGAGGCAACATCCAGACGCAAATTATCGCGACATCAGACGAAAACGTGGTACTTGTGGTTATCAAAATTGATGTCATCCATCAAGATTACTACTTTTCTGTACGTACCGCTTAAGAATGCAATTGGGTAACACTAAATACAGCAGAACGTTACCAACGTCACCAAAAAATTGGCCAAGAAAAGATGACTTGTAAAATAATGATTAGCATCTTGTTATACATGACATGCATATGATAAAATCGTAACATTTGAAGATCTCAGCAAACGATTACTTTTTGTTTCCATTTCAAACAAAAGTATCCAACATATGGTGCCTCTCCCCTACTGGTAGGATTGAGGAGACGCCTACCGGTTCGAATTAGGGGCAACATCCAGACGCAAATTATCGCGACATCAGACGAAAACGTGGTACTTGTGGTTATCAAAATTGATGTCATCCATCAAGATGACCACTTTTCTGCACGTACCGCTCAAGAATGCAATTGGGTAACACTAGATATAGCAGAGCGTTACCAACGTCACCAAAATATTGGCCAAGAAATGATAACTTGTAAAATAATTATTAGCATCTTGTTATACATGACATTCATATGATAAAATCGTAACATCTGAAGATCTCAGCAAACGATTACTTTTTGTTTCCATTTCAAACAAAAGTATCCAATATATGGCGCCTCTCCCCTACTGGTAGGATTGAGGAGACGCCTACCGATTCGAATTAGAGGCAACATCCAGACACAAAGTATCGCGACATCAGACGAAAACGTGGTGCTAGTGGTTTTCAAAATTGATGTCATCCATCAAGATTACTACTTTTCTGTACGTACCGCTTAAGAATGCAATTGGGTAACACTAAATACAGCAGAACGTTACCAACGTCACCAAAAAATTGGCCAAGAAAAGATGACTTGTAAAATAATTATTAGCATCTTGTTGTATATGACATGCATATGATAAAATCGTAGCATTTGGAGATCTCAGCAAACGATTACTTTTTGTTTTCATTTCAAACAAAAGTATTCATTATATGGCGCCTCTCCTTTACTGGCAGGATAGAAGAGGAGCCTACCAGTAAGAAGACGCAACATCCAAACGCAAAGTATTGCGACGTCAAACGAAAACGTGGTACTTGTGGTCATCAAAATTGATGTCATCCATCAAGATGACTACTTTTCTGTACGTACCGCTTAAGGATGCAATTATGTAACGCTGAATATAGCAGAGCCCTACCAACGTCACCAAAAAATTGGCAAAATATTGACATTCTCAATGTTTTACGGCGCAGCAGCAGCAAGTTTTAATTCACGTTATCTAATACAGTTGACTGGTAGTTTCAGTTACGCCCATCAGTGGTGCTGTGTAAGGCGTCATGCGCTAAATACGAAAGTGGCATGATTGAGGCGCACAACTTGGGCAAGTCAACCCTGTATAAACGCGACCCGTGAATTGTTGCTCGGTCTCGTCTTTTGGTAACATTTCTGAGATGGCGCATATCCGAGGATGCTGGGCGGTTCTGAAAAATTGCGATCTCTAGCTGATTGGTGATTATACAGTCGCAGATATACGTATAGAGGTGCATCTCCTTAATGAGTAATTTCGCGAAGTTGTAACCAGCCCGGATAATAAATACGCGTCTTGCCCTGGCTTTCTCTTCTTTTTCCCCCAACTTGACGAATACTTCGAGGATGAACACTTCACGAAATGGGATTCTCCCTCTTTGTTACCAGTTTAATTTCCATTCATTTTACTGATGCACTTAACGCTCTTCCGCATCCCCTCCATTCCCTTACAGATCTCCTCTATAATTAGTGCAAGCTTCAGCGTATACGCGAGAAGCGCCACACGAAATAACTTCAATGCGACAAGTATTCCTTTCGACTTTTCCCTACCAAGTAATTCTCTCCATAAGACAAACTCTCGTTTTGCAATTCCGGAATCCTTTTCGTCGTGATGCATTGCGCTGTGAAACTCTTTGCTTCAAGCGTGATAGCTAAAGTTTCGCGTCTCTTTAAAATTCTTCCAAGACCCCCGCATTTACGTGCTCGCGTTGTACGAGATGTGAAATAAAATATGCCTACGAGACCGAGAGAGGGAAACATTTCTCCGCGATGAAAACATTCCTTTTTTTCTGCTCAAAAAACCTATGCTTTCGCGGTACTTTGCAGTCTCTACGAGAAAAAGAAAACGTACCCAGATGCTTTATTCAGTTGACTCCCGCCTTCTCGTGAAAATGCGTGGCAATGTTTAGCCAAGGATTTTGGCAATGCAGTAACGAATCGTCCGCGTTAACACGTGGTACTAAGTTTGCATGTAAAAAAGGCCGCTAAAGCTATTTTGTGGCTAAACAGTTCTCCAGTTTTCCCTTTCATCCCTCTGTTACAAATTTACGTGTCCACAGCGTTCCTGCGGGGCTCACCCTTTCTCTGCCTCGTCCTCCACATCCTCACGCATCTCACTGTGCGGTTGTACATTCAATTTCACTTGCGACCCATTTCAAGTTTCAGCAAGCGCTTCGTTCAAGTTTTACCGCGGGAACCAAGGATTCCCTGCAGGGGAAGTCGGGGCAAGATGATAACGCTAAGGTCATCTTCGAATACAACAATATATAATTAGTCAGTCAACTTTAATTATTTTTTAAACTAATCAACGTTTATTAATCTTTTAATTTTGGGAGCAAAAAATCAGTCTCTGATTTTTATCATACAATATATATTTTCAATTAAACCTTCATTTTTCCGATTCTACCCCGTATGCGGGGCAAGATGAAACAGCGCTGGGATAATGATGGGACACGAATTATGGCATCTTTCGCATATAAAAGTGGTTTCCCTCTCAATACCATCAATTTTATAAGCCAATCGTCCAAGTTCTGTAGGATTAGTCCGAATAATCTTGCTTCCATATCATTTTGATCATTTGTGAGTTCTTTTTCCTTCCCTCGTAGAAACACCGGTTGAAGAGGAACCAAATGCTTTACTAGTTCCATTTCACCCTCTCTAACGTAAATAGTGGTACGTTGTAAAATATTCCGGGTTTGCGATAGCTTGTATTCATCTTGCTCCATTAGACGGTCAACGAATTAACAAAAAATCACGCAATAACCTTGAACATTTCTGACAAACGGGTTTTATTGTATTAATAATTAGTGCTTTCCTTATGTTTACCTATCTGTCTCTAATCAATGTCAGCAAATCAAATGAACTGAAACGATGTTAAACTTTACCAAAAATTACATCCTTTTGTCAAAAAATCGTTATTGTTTTCGCACTCGAGATGCGTGCTTCCGCCACCGTTGATACTTTTACACTCATTCACCTCATCGCCACCCCTCCAAACTCCAACGGGAGCACTGTGCTCACTGTTTAGTGGCTAGGCTTATGATTCATCTTCTTCGTCTTGCCCCGAGTTCCCCTACCGTTTTTCTCTTACCCTATGCATTTTTTTTCACTATACATTTTATCCAAGCTTTGTATGTATCCCTCCAAGTATCGGTCCTCTCGGTATCACCATAATGAACGAGACTATCAAGATGATATTGAAGAATTATCGCCGTGCATCATTGAATTCTTAATGAATTTTTATTTTGCATAATACTACGAGCATGTTTTACGGGCTATTAAAAAGTTGGCGAGACCGCGTCACGAAATATTCCGCGTCAAATTAATCCCTCGGCGGAATATCTCATTGATTTTATACCCCATTCCCGCGGGACATTGTGGGCTTTGGGGCTGGGGAAGGATTTTCTGAGGTACAAAGTACCGGGAGCGTGCGAGAGGCTAGGAGAGCGCGACGGCCTCATTGTGCTCCGTAAGTTCGCCGAGATTTCATCGTGACTGGACGCGGTAATTATACGTGACTGTGTTACTGTATCGTTGAGATTTCCCGTATCGCCAGGGTAACGAAGATGAAGGGTTGTTCTATTGTTGCTAATTGCTGCCACTCGGCCGTGACGATTATTCAGCGTATAATCGTATCTTTCGTCACGCCAGAATAATCTCAATCAAATGACATCCTTCAAGGATTTACATTATCGTCGGAGATTTCTTAAGGGGATCCCTCTTTGGAAGTCCAATTTGAAGGGTCAGAATGGTGAATTTTTTTCTAGCTACACATTGGTCGGAGTAAATTTATTTTTCCTCAGCATGTTGTACACATGTTCGTGGTTACAATTTAATTTTTTCGGAAGAAAATCTTCCAAAGTGTTCGTGGGGCTGCAGCTGGCGTTGCAGTCCTCCAGTGGCGAGGCCCGAAACGGCGTGATCTCTACCAGGCTCAAATGTAATTTTAAACGAAAACAAACAATCTTCTCCTCAAATGTATCCAAATGGCTATGGGTTCACGATCTACTTTTCGAAATTTCGAAAAATACGAAAAATGACAGCTCCTCCAAAGAAAACCTCATTTTTCTCTCGAAAAACAGCATGCTGAAGTCATTGTTGTTAACAAATGGTTCATCCAATTGAAAAATGCGATCGGGAACCGAAAATTACTACTGTTTGATCGCTAACTGTGCAAATTCAAGCCAATAGTGTGAAAGTTACTCAAGATATCAATTCCGCCGTGTCGAGATATGTAGTTCCGAGATGATCGCGTTCAAACTCGACGGATCGCGGTAAACCCGACGTTCCATTAAAATAGGTGTAACTTCGTCGATTTTTAGAATTTCAGGGTCCGGCTGGTCTTAAAATATTCTTGAAAGTCCGCAAAAAAATGATTTTTTGAAGTTCCCCGAGAGAGGTACCCCCTTTCAAGCAGCGACAACTACCTAGCTGGGACACAAAATTGCATGTTCCAAAAATATTTTTATTCGATAGTATCATTTCTTAGCTGTATTCCCAGAAAATGCCATAGACATATTCCTAAACTTGAATGAGCTAGAATCTTCCAACAGTTGGCCGAGCGAGGGGTAAGCAGGTAGGTACTTTAAACTTCAAAAACACGTTTTCCTCGACACTATTTTCAATGACGGTGGACATGATATCTCGAGAACCGCTCGATGGATTATTTTCAAATTGATAGCAGATACGGTGAGAAACATTCAAAGGTCGTTGACGATCTCACTTTTTCAAAATCGATCTTCATTTTTTAATGGTAACGTAAAAACGACGACTTTTTTTCATAGATTTTGTATGCTCGAGATTCAATTCGTCGCCATTTTGTTAAAAAAATATTTTAAGAAATCAGAGATCGTCAACGACTCGTATTTATTGTTAACTTGAATAACCCGTTTGGTTTTTAGATTTCAGATGGACCGTTTAAGCTGGAGAGTGTCCACCGCTAAACGTCGCGAAAAAATTTCATCATCTGCCGGCGACCATGTTTTTGTTGTTTTTCTGGGTGTTGGTTTTTTTAAGGCTCTCAATATATGTACCTTTGTGTTTAAATAAAGCGTTCTTTTCACCTATCGTTTCCAGGAAAAAATCAGAATTTGGCCTTTTTTCGGGCCTCCAGGTAGATGAAATAGCTAGGACAGAATTTTCGTCATATTGCTCGGGATTGTGCAGCTAAAATTGATTCTAGCGAGCACAGCACGATATTGCTTGACCGGGAGCTTATGCTATCCGAAATTCCACCTAGTACGGATAAAAGGGCCGGAGTTGGGGGATAAAGGGAGTTACGTATACACGTGCGTTTGCCTTTTTTTCCTTTGTCGTATTCAGCTCCTCTGCCTCGACTTTACGAGAGCCCTGATATTTAGGAAAACGGGCCGGCCGTGCCAAAGAAGAATTAAGGGAATAAGAAAAACACCGAGTGTTCATCTCTGAAAAGATTCCGTCCCCTTGAGGAAACTGCCAATTTTCCGGCACTACGAAATGCTTACATGGGAATGAATAGACCCTTTTGCCTTACTACTCTCAGATATAAAAACCCATCCACACACAGTTGTAGCTATATGGAAAAACGAAACAGAGGGACATTCGGCGTCGATGGAACTTTCCCTTCGCAAAATCGTTGAGCTATGTTTGTACGGATGAATTTCATAAACATAACATTTTTCAATACTGTATCTATACGTAAATGAGATATCCCACGCTATCCACTTCCGGTAGGTAATCGTTCGAAATTCTATATCTTCAGCAAACATAAAAGAATCAAAAAATCGTCTGATATATTTTGGAAAAATGTGCATACAATATGCGTGAGTCGATATTTTGATTTTTTTGTGGTCGTGTTATTCGAGAAAAATAAATATATTAAGGAGTTAGGCTACTGTGACGGCCCAAAAATTAGAGTTTTTAAAAAAAACTTAATTTTGAAGGAATGAGTAAAATGATTGGACAATCGTTTGGAAATTTATTGGTATGCACATCAACCAAGTTGTGTACCAAATTCCATGAACATACATTCATAATTAAAGAAGTTATCAACAATCTCGTAAAGGACCTTTAAACGTGAGGGGCTCAGCGGTGTACTTGATTTTGGCCACCCTGTTGATCTGAATTTAAAAAAAACCAGTTTATCCTTAAAATAAATAATATTGGCTAAGACTTGGCCGATCTTTTTTCTGTTATCGTGTTTCGTTGATAAAAAAATATAGTGAATATTTGTTTTCGATTTTTCGACGAAAAAAGACATCATTATTGTTAAGGGGAGATATACACCTAGGAGCCGGAAAAATAGTCATTTTTGTGAATTTTTTCAAGGAAAACTATTTGAAATTTCGGATTGGGGTTTTAATTATCTAAAAGTATATACATTCAAAAATATGTTTAATTTTCTTTATTTAAAAGTATCAAAAATACACAAGGATATTGTATGATCCTTGGAGCGTCGTAAAAAAATCTGCGTATACGGTACCCACTGGCGTTTCTTCAAAAATCATCTGAAAAAAAAAACCCAAAAAGATTATTAAATTAGATACTTTAATCTAGTATCTGTCATAGCCGGTTTTGAAAATATCGATTTATGACACAATGGCGGACGTTTGAACATAAATAGTGATTTTTTAGGCCAAAAATTAGTTATTATTTTGCCTATAAAACAAAAACTGAGTAACGGAAAAAAAAATCCTATGACAAGTACTAGATAATGGTGTATAGAATAACCACAAAAAACCTCAAGGCAATCGGTTCATTGGTTTTCGAGAAATTTTGGGTACCGATTTGAAAAACGTGGTTTTGAGAAAAACGCGTTTGAAAATTTGGGAATAAATAAATCATGAAATTTGTCAACTTACATGAAATCATCGATACCAGGCCCATAGTGTAGGTCTTCTACGGTCGACGGAATGTTCATAGCTTCTAAATCCTCGACCTCGACCATCTAGGTGTATATCTCTCCTTAATAACGAATGAAAAAATGTTAAGATGAAAAACGTCGTTCAAAACTTAACTACTATTACGCTGAATAAGTTTACCAAATTTCAAGTCAATTCCTTGGATGTGGAGAAATGGTGTAAACCGTTTTGAAAAACACAGCTTCGAGAAAACCGCGTTTAAAGTTTTACTAACAGTTCTATCGTTGTAATAAGAAGTTTACCCGTAATCTGCAATTCCTGTACCGTATTTTGGAACTTTCTTTTGAATTTTAGATGCCTCAAGCAGCTATAGATTTTTCGAAATTTTCACAGCAGCCTTACCCTCTAACTGATGACGCTAATCATTTTTGTTTATACGCAAATGTGGAATTTTAGTCCACCTTATCCCCAATTTTGAATGACAATTAAAGCTTCCTTTTGAATTACCAAAACACTCAGGTACCAATAAAGCCCGCGATAAGAAATTTCCATCGACTATGACACTAATACATCAGCCTAGCAGAAACACCTCACGAGATTGTTCAAAGATGGATCGGTTACCAGCGAAGCAAAAAGCCGTAATTCCCCTGAGCACATCACTACGAGCAGTAGACGTTACGCCATTTTGGTACCCAGCTCTCGATACGCGTGCTCTTCGGGGCTCCTTAATATAATAAGTTCATAAACCTCTCCTCATCGTGGTATACATAGAGTGTTCAGTGCCGGTATCCTTTGATGTGCAAGTTTACTTTAGCATAATTCTCTACTCCAAAATTCACGCGTCTCGCCTTACCAAACTCAACTCCTCTTCCTTACCTATACATGCTAAAATATTGCTACCAGTCTGCATAACTCTTGTTATGAATTTTCTTCTTCTTGCACTTCGACACGCATTCGTTCAACTCTCGGAAATTTCCGCCGATTCGTAAACAAAGAAAAACATTTATCTTCAAAATGATCTTCAACCATAATCAGCAGATCGAATAATTGATGAGCACTGCAAAAACTAGGCGTGTTGGACGTGTGTTCAAAGTATGTAGAAGTAACACTACATGAGGCTAGACACGCGTTGCCAGGATGATTCCACACACTTATGCATTTGGTAACACGTAATGCGTTACAATTACACACGTAATGCGTTAAAATTGCACACGTGAGTGTGCAATTTTTACGTATTGAATTATTACTCACCTTCGTACACGGAAAAAAAGAAACAGCGAAAATCACAGTATAAACCGCATAAAAAACAGGGTGCCATATTGCATTTTATAGTCAAACAGGATAATGTAAATCCTGTCCTACAAAAATGACGAATTTTCCTGTACACACTGAGATTTTCACAGTTACACTGGCTTATTTACAGTTCGGTATTATGAATACATCAGTGTTTTCAGTAAAAATATTCAACTGTAAAATTTATATGAGATCACTGATTTTTATACTATACGCAAACTGCAAGGGGTGCAGTGTACACTGTATTGAGTACAGAGTGATTCATTAAATTTCACAGTGTGGCACGGTAGTTTTACTCTTCTTTCGACAGTTCGTGACGTTATCTGTGCACTCTGAGATTTTTACAGTTACACACGTTTATTTGCAGTTTGATATTGTGAATACATCAGTGATTTCAGTAAAAATATTAATCTGTAAAATTTACATGAGATCACTGATTTTTATACTGTACGCAAATGAGGCACGAGGTGACGCACGAGGCCAGGACACAAAGGATTGCCAGTTAGTAGTGCACGGGTGATGGGACGCGGACATCGAGATTTGTGCGACAGAATTCAAGAAATTTTAAAGAAAGAGAGAATTTTTTTTCAACGTTCTTGTCTAATTAGGACTTGTCTCGCGCGTGGAGTGAGGCACGTGGCCAGGACACAAAGGATTGCACTGTTAGTAGTGCGTGGTCGATAGTATGCGAACGTTGAAATTTGTGCGACATAATTCAAGAAATTATAAAAAAGAGAGAATTATTTACAAAAAGGTACGTTCTTGTGGATGTGACTGATTTTTTAAATATTTTCTACACATTTTTTTCAAACTTCTTTTATGGACAAACTTTTTTTTGTGTGTCTACATAAACTCTGTCGATATAACTGGCGCATTCATTGTACGTAATACAGATTAACCAACTGTCAAATTACAAGTTTTGTTAAATTCATATTACAGTGTTGAACCGTCAAAATTTACTTTTGACTACATTGTATTTTGGAGTGTGTGTTCCAGTAAAAGATACAGTAGAGCGGTTCGAGTCCAAAGAGGACAGTATAGGAACCGTAATAATTTACTTTGAGCACACTGTATTTTGAGCACTGTGTTTCAGTAAATATCGCTGTGCAATCGCTCGAGTCCAATGCGAACTCGAGTATACACTTCCGTGTATACACGGAAAAAAAGAAATAGTACAAAATACAGGTGCTACACAGCTAGGTGTGTAGAAATTCCCGAGTAGAAATTTTTTAGGGTTAGCCTGACCAGGGTCAGGCCCCGATCGGGGTGTGGTACGGGTAACACCTATTACGGACATCCTGATCCGGCCCCGATCGGGCCGGAAGTATTTAGGCCCTAAATCAGGCTACACTAAAATGGCCCTACTAAGGCCGTCCCTGATAAGATCCTACTAAGGCTTTCCCCGATAGGGCCCTACCAAGGCTTGCCCTGATGAGGCCATAAATAGGCTTGCCCTATAACTGCCTCAGCGGTCGATAGATGCACATAACCTCTTATTTTCCACATGGGAACTTCGATTTTACAGCATCGTAGCTTCGGAGTTTCGATGCATTCCTGAATTCTATTTTAAAAAAGGTGCCATGGACTGTCACGGCAAAAAACGTTATGCAGCTCGGATGCATGTTAGAAGATTTCGGGAGCTTTTTAAGGCGAAGAGAGAGAGAGAGAGAGAGAGACAGGAGATTTTGTAGGTGCCGCGGGTGCTAAATCCAAGTTTGCCTAAAAATCGGGGTGTAGGGTTTTTTTAGGGGATGATAGGGGGTAGGGGTGTATTAATGCCAAACTACAACCCCTATGAGGTCGGCGCCGTGAGACAAAATGTTCAGAAAAATCCAGGCTTCAGTTTTGTCCACCGCGCCGAAATCGTGGACGTTCATTTTGGAGGTGAAAAAGTGGGATGGAATTTTAACAAAGCAGTTTCAATTCAATAACTCTTTAGAAAACATTTGTACACTTTTTGTTCCAATGGGAATGTTATAGCCCTTGAAAAGACGCGTCGATCAAGTATTTGATCATCACTCTCCGATAATATCTTTACTCTCCAAAAAATGTTTAAAATACAACAAAAAAATGGTTTATTGAATTACTGAAAAACAATCGATTTTTCGGGTATGGTTCAAATGTACAAAATGTGGAGAATAATTTTCTCTATATTTTCGTTTCTATGGACCACCCGTGCATTTCGATTTTTCAACCCCTCTCGGGGGGGGGGGGGGGGGGAATTCAAAACGAAATTCTGGGAAAACTATTGACCGCACGAATTCGCCGCCGTGGAAGAATTTGTAGCTTAAACACTCAGCTACATTTTTGTCCACAGCACCAAACGCGTATCTTTATTTTTGGTCAATAGTTTTCCCGGAATTGCATTTTGATTTTTCAACCCCTGAGAAGGGTTCGAAAAGCAAAATTCAAGGGTGGTCCATACGAACGAAAATCTAGAGAAAATTATTCTCTATATTTCGTACATGTAAACCATCCCCGAAAAATCGATCGTTTTTTAGTTATTCAATAAACAATTTTGTTTTATACTTAAACTATTCTTTTCGGGGTGAATATATTATTGGAGAGGGATGATCAAATGCTCGATCGACGCGTCTTTTCAAAGGCTACAACGTTCCCATTTGAACAAAAATTTTATGAATTTTTCCTAAAGAGTTATCGAATGAAAACTAATTTTTCAAAATTTCACCCCACTTTTTCACCCCCAAAATGAACTTCCATGACTTCGGCGCTGTGGACAAAAATGAAGCACGGATTTTTCTGAACATTTTGTCTCGCGGCGCCGACCTCGTGGGGGTTGTAGTTTGGCATTAATCCACCCTCATTTCCTTTCATCCCCTTAAAAAACCCGACGCCCCGATTTTTAGGCCAACTTGGATTTAGCACCCGCGGCACCTAAAAAATCACCTGTCAAAAACGAGCCTTCTTCTAATATTTTCCGATTCCAATATACAGCACGACTGTACTATCTCATACATACAACAGAGTAATATATAAGTACTGTTGAGTTCAGTTCAATAAATGCATATATTTTGACGATAAAAAAGCTTTTTTAATTCAATTTATTATTCAGACGCATCCCATGTATATGCAGTACTGCAAAACTAAATGTGTTGTTTTTACACACTTTGAGTGTGTAAATGGCTGTAGACACTTTTTAATCGTTTCAAGGGGCCAGTCCACTTTGGAGCCACCAAAAGGCTATTTTCGCAATATTTTAAAAAAGATTTTATAAAAGTCATGAATATAAAAGTTGTTGGGCTTGATAAATAAAGTTTTGAAATACATTTAAAAAATTATTTCATTTTTATTCATTTTTAAGTACAAAAACTATAATTTAACGTAACGCCTCAAAAATAGGTGGGCAAGGTACCTCCATCACAACTTGGCAACGGCTTGTCTGAATAAAAAAAATCAAAGTCCATAAGATTTAGTATGACACCAGCTACAAAATGACCCTCGGATATAAAGTTTTATCGAAAATAAAAAAATGGCCGATGAAAAACGAAAAAAGTATTTAAAAAAGCGTTGTTTACGCAGTTTTTCGCAAAAAAAAAGAAAAAATCAGAATTTTAAAACCATCGCGGGTCATCTTGTTGCGAATTATGTTAACAATATGTGGATAAAATTTCAAGAGAATCGGTTTATTAGTTTTAGAGATACGATAAGGCTAGATTTTGAAAACGTTGTTTCGAGAAAAACGCGTTTGAAGTTTACACTATGAAAAACTCTTACCTAAACTCAATCGGCAATTCCTCGGCAAGAAAACGACACACGTAAGTGTGTTGTTTGAACGCATTTATCCATGTTATTTTGCACACACGTTAAAACGTGTAAAAAGTGTCTACAGCCATACACCTAAAGTGTGTAAAAACAACACATTTGTTCTTGCAGTGAAGCGGCGTTTTCGCAAAGCTAATGGATTAAGGGGGGATTGTCTTTTTTTTCACAAAATTTACCGCTTTTTGGGAATTTTTTTGTGAAGAAAGTATACAACGGAAAACTTGTGAAACTTGGCATATAGTTTTATTGATCTGTTTACTACATACAACATTTTTTTTAAACAATTTCATAAAAAAATCCGCCTCCCACCCCCCCTCGACGCGCGATGGTCCTTTTTTGATGGTGTGCACGATTACAGCCTTCACGTTCATCCTGCAACAAAAACCCAAAAAGCATTTTACTTTAGACACATATAGCTATCGTTCGATGAAGGGGAAAAAAAATTGACGATTTGGTGACGTTTTGACCTTGAAGTATCGATTTTTCGAAAAAAATTCATCGATTTTTTGTTATAAATAAAAAACTATTAAACGTATTGCTTTTTTGCTTCATCAAACGATAAAAGGATGTCAGCTGAGCATTCTGTCCAAATTTGAAGGCAATCGGTTGAATAGTTTTTGAGAAATCGTGCACACCATCAAAAAAGGACCATCGCGCGTCGAGGGGGGTGGGAGGCGGATTTTTTGATGAAATTGTTTAAAATTTTTTTTGTATTTAGTAAACAGATCAATAAAACTATATGCCAAGTTTCACAAGTTTTCCGTTGTATACTTTCTTCACAAAAAAATTCCCAAAAAGCGGTAAATTTTGCGAAAAAAAAGACAATCCCCCCTTAATGACAGCGGTATTACCGAACGTACGCAGAGCCCATTTCCGTTGTAATCATATGATATGGCATGAAATGCCTATATGCATACTTTACGCGGATTTTTTGTTCCCGGTTCCGGTACAACGTGTCCCTGGATTTCCGGTTTCGCGCACTCCCTAATTGAAACAGCAGTAATGACACGAAAGCAGCGGCTATATGCAAAGTTGATAAAATGTTGCGTGTCGACTTCACCATTTGACTCGTTGACCTAATTCGCCGGGTCACACTCGTAGCGCGCTGGGCAACGCAAATCATGGTGAAGTTGATATTTAAAGTGAACACACCACGCCCGGTTTGAGAAGACCATTGAATGTACGTCCCTAATTTATTTATCCTCCGATTGATTTGCCAGGATCCTAGAATCGTTGCCTTGTCAAGCAGGAACCTCAGATTTTTGGCCCTCTCATTCGCTCTCGGATCCCCCTCGTTCATCATCGTCGCTGCTTCCGGGATCAGAAAAAAAAAAACGTTTATTACCCCGACGGAGACTTCGCTCTTAGGTAAATTGCGGAACGTCATTCTTCATCCTCCGCACGAGGGTGGCTCAGCTCGTCTAATGGAAATATATGAAGAGACGCCGATGATGCGCGTTATTGTACTCGTCCGGGTCTTCACGATCTTGTACGGAGTTTCCGGTGACGAATCATCAGATGAATAGCTTTACCCCTGCGGAATAGGCGCGTCAATTTTGTTTGTCGCTATTAGACGTTCATTCAGCTTTCTTAAGGGGCCCTCTCTACTTAGAGGCTAAAAAAGCTATTTTCATGATTTTTTTGATAGGTTTATATTATAGATATTGACATAAAAGTTGTCGCACTTAATAAATACGCTTTTGAAATACATTTTTAAAAATTATTTGTTTATTTAAGTCACTAATTATAAACCAAAATGTTAGTTAAAAAAATGTCGTAAAAAAATTATAGGTCTGCGCTGTTGATGAAATCTTGGAGATGGATCATCCGAAATAAAAAAAAATCAAACGATTTTAGATTTAGTATGGCCTTAGGCCACTCTAGAGGCCGAAAAAATAGGCTTTTTGGGGATTTTTTTTTCACAAAAACTACGATATAAATCGTGATTACAAAAAGGGTGTTTATCATACATATCAGTGACTGTATACAATAATTTTTTTGAAGCGATTAATTTCAAAATGGCGGCTGTGCAGCGTTTTTGCGATGACGTCTCCATTTTTCCAGGGTCTACGGCCGGAAAAACAACTCCTGTAATTCTTGAATTATAATGAGCTAATGATTTTTTTTCGATTATATATAATAACTGCTATAGAAGTACGTAGAATTTTTTCGATATATTGATTTTTGGTCAAATGGCGCACTTCTGAAGTGGAAAGTGAAAAAATTGCCTAAAAAATCGTCAGATAATTGTTAATAACAAATGAACTACGCAATATTAAAAGAAAATCCTACGTACTTCCATAGACAATGTATTTTACAAGATATATTCAACATTTCAAGTGAATCGGTTGAAAATTGTCTGAGTTATGTTTCCGGCCAACTTAAAAAATGCAGTTTTGAGACAAACGCGTTTGAAGTTTTGAGCCCGCTCACTGCGGACCAGGCGACCTTGTACTAAAATTCGAAAACCGAGTACTTAGAGATTTTTCCCGGCCATAATCTTTTGGGGCATCATTTTTGAGGCCCTAGGGGATCATTGAAAAAAATCGATTTTTTCGAAAATTCTAGAAGGGCCTAACCCCTTAATGGCTATAGCGCATATCATACGATTTTTGATATATGCAAAAATAACAAAATGGCGGATATTTTTCGAAAAAAAAAACAATTAAAAAAGTGTTTTTTGCACCGTTTTTTTGCAAAAAAAATAGTAAATATCAAAATTTTAAAAATTCCTTAATATGCGCTATATCTATAGTTGTAAAGAATATGTGGTTAAAAACTTATGACGATCGGTCCAGTAGTTTCGAAGATTTTATCAACGAGCCGTTGAGAAACGTGGTTTCGAGAAAAACGCGTTTAAATTTTGTTTGGGTTACATGAATACATAAAACAATTTTTATGTATTTCAAAAGTGAATGTATTAAGTGATTTTTATATCAATATCGATAATATAAACTTTTATATCAATATCGACTTTTATATCAATATCGATAATATAAACCTATCAAAAAATTCATGAAGATAGCCTATTTTTAGCATCTAAAGTGATCAGACCCCTTAAGGTAGAACGAGCGCGCTCTTAATTTCTATAAATTTTCTTTAAATTACAACCAGACATTGTTCATATCATTATGCATGTTTGAGTGAAATTTCAGAACAGCCGACCATTTAGATTAGGAGATAATGGGTTTTTAAATTGCAACTTTTAACACTGCAGGGTCTGCATTGAAATTTAGACAGAATAATTTTCCCTAAAAAATATTTGTCCCCTGTAATAAGAAGACATATGGCATCACTCCATCATTCCACGTATCCAATGACGTAATTTTGCGCGGCATATTTTAAATAATATTGCAACACAAATTTTTATTTGAAAGTAATTTTTAATCGAACATAGTTTTTAACCGGTTATGAATTAACCAACACTTTTCTTTGTTAATGAAGATATCATAAACAATATAAAATATTAATATTTATAACGCAAATCTTTTTTTTATGATAAAAGTCGTTAACTTTAGGAACACGATAATTATTTCGTTTTCTCGAAATATCGAACAACTCAAATTGGCATATATCGAACAATTCAAATTGGCAAAAGCCATATGGCAACACCGAACTCGTTCTGCGGTGTTGCCATATGTCTTCTTATTGTATGAGGCGAAATTTTTTACGGATAATTATTCTTTCTTTATTGAATGTTTTTTGCAAAACTGAATAGTAAAAGCAATCCAAACTTTTTTCACTTTTTCCCTAACTAGTTTGCTATCAAAACATGATTCTTTTCTCAAAATTTATAAACACAATAGAATGGTACCCCAGGTAGGAAATCAAAAGGCTGACGATGGAAACAAACTTGTGTGAGCCTTGTTTCGCCGAGCCTAAGTGAGACAGACCTGGGCCAGGTTTCATTGCATCGTTTGGAGCAGCCTGGAACCAAGACTGGCTGCTTAGCCTAAACTCAGGGTTATTTCAAGCTTTATTCAGCCAGTGAATTTTAAGGCTAAAAAATCAAGGCTGGATGCAGGCTTGTTTCGGGTTGTGATAAAATAAAATAAATTTTAAATAATATTTTTTCTGTACTTTAATGAAAAAAAAAATTAGCAATAAATTTGTCGGGTGCGAAGGCACGAAAAACGAAAGCGAAGGAGGCAGCTCAGAACATTCAAACATATTCTCTTATCGATATTTATGAGGTACACAAAAAAGTTTTTTTCTCGTCACATACACATTCCGTATATACTCACTCTCTGGGGTTTGCGTACACTCTGTGTATTACGTGTCCCATAAACAATAAATAAAATAAAGTATTGTGTTTAAAATGTTTTATATATATTTAATAACAAATAATATAATGAATAATAAATATATATAATAAATAAAATGAATTCTTTACAAATTTAATAAATTTATCCCAATGTAGAATATAGAAAACTAAAAAACAGGCCTCATATAGCCTCGAGAAGAGTTTTGGATAAGCCTGGTCATAAATGCTCGTGAAGGCTTCATTAAGGCTCGTTTTGAACCTTGTTGTTTCGTCGTTTCAGGCTTAGTACAGGCTTTTCTACCAGCCTTTGGTCAAGCCTGTGTGGAACAGCCTGAAACCGCGTTATCATTCAGGGGTTCAGCTTGGCCTGAAATCAGGCTGGTGCTCAGCCTGAATAAAAAAAAGTGAGCCTTGTTTCAGAGCTTGGCGAGCCCTTTTTTCATCGTCAATTCCTACCTGGGACGACGAATTATGTGACCTGACTTTCGGTCAATGCAGACCCAGGAGTGTTAAAAGTTGCAATTTAAAAACCCATTATCTCCGAATCTAAATAGTCGACTGTTCTGAAATTCCACTCAAACATGCATCATGATATGAACAATGTCTGGTTAAAATTTGAACAAAATCTATGGAAATCAAGAGCGCGCGCTCGCTCTACCTTAACTGAATGGTTTTTCGCAATAATTCAGCGCCCAGCCATTCGCCCAGATTCGTTTCTAACGTTAGATCCAGCGATTCGTGCCGTAAGACCTCTAACGTCTAATGGGTTTGCGCTAATGAATAAAATGATCGAATTTTCTCGCGTTGCAGCCACGCAAGCCTCGTGTAAAGGTCGAACGACGCGTCTGCGATCGTTCTTTACAATGAGGCAAGTACCACTCGAGTCTCGGGAATTCCGGCCCTAAGAAACACAAGTGGTACAAATTGATCCATCTTACTCAAACGTTCGAGGCTATCTCTATATACTTTCGGCTCCTTTACCATGCATGCCTTATTCAAACCCCATCCAGAATTCGACCGAGCTTCCTCTTGCATTATATATCGCGTGCACGAGCTATTTCGAACCGAGGGGCCATTTTTGTTGGGAGCTTTCACGGGCTTTTTATTGCAGGAGCGGTGGCTGCGAGAGGGAAAGGAAAAATAGGCTCCCCATTTTCAACGGATGCGGTCTTTTTTGACTGCTTTTCTGATCACAACATGAATCATTTAACTCACGTGCTTCTTTTCTATGAATTATTATGATTTATTTTGCGGTCGTGTTATAGTGATATTTTCCGGGGTTCGGGTAGATTTTTCTAAACTGCAGCCCCCAAGGATTATTTTATATCCAAGGCGGCGTCGGGGGCTACCTAGAGTCACGAAAAAAAGGCCAATTTTCGAAGAAAAAAAATCTGTGAAACGATTGGTGAAAAAGAAACGCATTTTTTAACCACAAAGGTATATCGAGTGGCTTTAAAAAAAATACAGAAATCAATGAAAACTTGGCCGCCGGCTGATGATGAGGTTTTTTTCGCGACGTTGGGCGGTGGACGCTCTCCAGCTTAATTGATGCATCCGAAATCTAAGAACCAAACGGGATATTCAAGTCAACAATACATACGAGTCGTTGACGATCGTTGATTTTTTTAATAATTTTTTTCAACAACGTGGTGATGAATTGACACTCGAGCTTACAGAATCTATAAAAGAAGTCGTTGTTTTTTAGAGTTCGATTTAGAAAAGGTGAGATCGTCAACGACGTTTAAATGGTTCTCATCGTATCTTCTGTAAATTTGGAAAGAATCCATCAAGTGCTTCTCGAGATATCATGTCCACCGACTTTGAGAACAGTGTTTCGAGGAAGACGCGTGTGAAGTGTGAAGTATGGTGCTGCTACCGCTCGCCCTGCCGACTGTTAGGAGCTGTTTTCATTAGTTAGAAATCAATTTTAGAATTGTTAGAATTCAATTTTAGAATTGTTAGAATTCAATTTTAGAAATGTTAGAATTCAATTTTAGAATTGTTATACTTCAATTTTAGAAATGTTAGAATTCAATTTTAGACTTGTTAGAATTCAATTTTAGAATTGTTAGAATCCAATTTTGAAATTGTTAGAATTCAATTTTAGAATTGTTAGAATTCAATTTTAGAATTGTTAGAATTCAATTTTAAAATTGTTAGAATTCAATTTTAGAATTGTTAGAATTCAATTTTAGGAATATTTCAATGAAATTTTAGAATTTTTAGAATTGTTAGAATTCAATTTTAGGAATATTTCAATGAAATTTTCAGGGAATATAGCTAGAAGGTCATACTGTCGAATAAAAATATTTCTGGCAAATGCAATTTTTTGACCCACCTAGGTCAAGCCCGTTAAGGGAGGACACCAATGTGACGGGCCGAAAAACGTTTTTTTTTTCGACCTTTTTGGGCTACTAGATTATTGATTTCGCAAGAGGTATGTTATTAAGCGAACATTGAATTAATTTCGTGTAAATTTTCATTTAAAAAAAGTAAGAAATTAACAACGTTATTGAGGTACAATAGAGCCTCGTGTAAAAAATGTAGTCGAACGGTTCGATCGATAACTTGACAGCGGTTGGTCTGAAAAGCAAAAATAAAAAAGTTTTATAATCTATATCAATGCAGTTCTCGTTATACGCAGCCATTTTTCGATAAAAATTGCACAAAAAGGCTCAATTCGAAAAGTTCAATACAACAGTTCAAACAGTTCAAAATTCAAACAGTTCAATAAAAGAAGTGTAAGTTTGGCAACATTTTTACTTATATTCGGGCGTTTGAAACAATACTAAATCAAAATAATGTCTACCTACAATAATAGCTACCGCAATTACGGATTTTTTTTTCTAATTCAAAATCGGACAATCATAGTTAGAGTCATGATTCCGGCCAGGTCGCGAACAGTCGTTTCGAGAAAACCCGATTGAAAGTTTCAGTATACGTAAATCTTTGCGCTACCCGCTCTCACCAAACCATCCGCAACTGCGTCAATTTTCAATATCCCAATTTGACTTCTTTTCACATATTCTTTGAGAAACTGCAAAAAAAATCGATTTTTAACCCGTCCCAGTGGTATCTCACCTTGTGTCGTTATAAAAAATATTGTCATCCTTCGAAATGAGGAACCACCTTTTTATAGGTACAAAAATATAATTTTGCAACACTAAACATAGTAGAGAGACGAATGTTACCAAAACATTAACAAACAAACGAAAATGATAAAGTATTTACTTTTTAAGTACTTAACGAAACGGCGGTAGCAACCATTTGTAAACCTCACTAGCCAACCTCACTGACTACTATTTTCATATATAATGCAGTTTCGTAGCTACTCAAGTTTCACGCAATTATCTTCTCGCGTACTTCCCTCATTGTGATACATCTCTGACCGCGAGTTCAACGCGGTACATTCCTGTAAAGGTATATGGTTGCACGTACTACATACAAATGGATATATATTTGCACACACACACACACACACACACACACACACACACACACACACACACACACACACACACACACACACACACACACACACACACACACACACACACACACACACACACACACACACACACACACACACACACACACACACACACACACACACACACACACACACACACACACACACACACACACACACACACACACACACACACACACACACACACACACACACACACACACACACACACACACACACACACACACACACACACACACACACGCACACGCACACGCACACGCACATACATACACACACACACACACACTCTCTCTCTCTCTCTCTCTCTCTCTCTCTCTCTCTCTCTCTCTCTCTCTCTCTCTCTCTCTCTCTCTCTCATGTGTATGTATGTTTGTGTTAGCGACTATATGTGGCCGGCGCATGGTTTCAACGTCCCCTCATGTTAAATGCCATCAACTGTGTCCATTATCGGAATGGATGTACGCTTGTGCGGAGGCTGCCCGCAAAATCTATTTGATCGCCGAACAGACGGTCATTTTCCCGAAGGTTGAGCATTTCCTACGAGAACACGAGTTTTGTATGAAGAATTGCCCATATCGACACATTTTTTTCTGCAATTTTCCCTCACCCTTGGGGTGAGTTTGTTTGGGGAAATGCTATGCCCAGTAGTAGGTCGTAAGATGGACACAATTAGGGAGGTCTGCAGTAGTTTATTGGGATTCGTTGAAAGTGAAGGATGCTGTATGTAGGTAATACATTTTGTGTTTAAGGGGTCTTCTCACTTGAGACGCTAAAAAAGGAAATATTCATGGATTTTTTTGATAGGTTTATATTATAGATGATGATATAAAAGTTGTTACACTTCATGAATACACTTTTGAAATACATTGGATTTTTTTTATTTGAATCACTATTTATAGACGAAAATGGTAGTTGAAAAAATGTAGCTGAATTTGGCGATTTTTTTCGACGGTTAAAGTGCTCTAATCAGTCTGATTTTCGTCATGTCAAATGGAAGCACTCATGAAGAACAGAAAATAAAGTTTTGAACGTTTATTTTTATTTTCTTAACATTTTTTTGACGGTTGAAAATGTCTTCGAAAAAAGAGTCCTCACGGTGTACAAGGTTGTGGCCGGAAATATTATGTGAATCAAAATTTGTAAAAAGATTATTAATCAGTATAAAAGCTGCTATCTTGCTATTGAGGTTTTAAAAAATCAAAATTGACAAAATGGCGGCAGTTAAAAAAAGGTATCGAATTTAGCTTTTTTTCGACAGTTTTCCGTTAAAAAAAATATGAAGATAAAAAAAAGCTTCCATAGCAAGATAAAGAATGTAGCGTGAAGAATGTTGGGTTAAAATTTGAGACATATTGCTTGGAAAATCTCCCTTTGAGAGTGTACACTGTTTTGAAAAACGACATTTCGAGAAAAACGCGTTCAAAGTTTCGAGTGCAGAATTGGACTGCTCGAATCACTTTCTCTAAAAAAGGCTGTAGCGACCGAAATTATTCGGATTTCGCCCCAAAAGTTGAACAGCATGTTCATAACCGTCAATACTATCGAATAATGTAGAAAAATCGATTTTTTGAAAAAGTTACACTGTGATGATCCCTTAACGGAAGGTTACCGTCCAGAGACATGAAAAATGCATGAAGTTCAGGATTTTTTTTTCTTACAGTGGGTAAAAAATGTATTTGTAAATCTCACACGAAACTGTTGTTAATTCGCTTTAATTTTTGTTGTTCGTGTTTTCACAAGATTTTTGTAAACACCCCCCATGTATATTTAGGATAAGCTATCAAATACAGAAACTTTATAAAGTATTTAATTTTTTTCGAAGGATCTATTGAAAAAGACGACGTGTACAAATACCTTTTTTTATCCACTGTATATATAATAAATATTCTTGCAAATGGGTTTCAATGTTTTTTTATTTATCTATCAATGAAGAGTGTGTTCCAATTTTATTCATGAAAAAAAAATCCAAAATTTCGGTACCAGTTCCCGTCAAATAAAGCCATGCACGGCGTGTTTTGTTTCTGCGCGGGGCGCTCCACAGCCTTGCCAGCTCATTTGAAGAAAAAAAACGGGTTGAGGGGCTGTACCAGTGCGAAAGCAGAAAATTTGGGTGACTTTCGGGAATTTTTTGGAAGAAAAGTACTCAAGTAAACGTTTCGGAAAATTAAGAATATATTTGGCTATATTTGACCTATATTACATAATTTTTTCATAGAAAAATATTGAGATCCAAGAGACTTATGCGCTTCGTAGGCGCCAAAAAAAGTTCCTCCACTGCTCACATGATTCCGACCGAATGAGTGGCTGAAACCGAAAAAAGAAAAAATGTCGTTAAACTGTAAGGTATTTCCTGTACAATGACGTAGGATTTTCGAAAAATATCAAAATCTAAGAAAATGGCGTAGTTATGAAAAAAGTCTGGTTTCTTGCCTATAAAATGGTCGTTTTTTTCAATGCCAAATCGTCAATTTTCATGAAATTAAAAATATCCTACGTCATTGTAGAGTATATATATTCAAGAGTACTCAGTTCAAATTTCAAGTCAACCGGATAATTGCTCTTTGAGTTACAATGTCAGCAAATTTGAAAAATCTCATTTAGTGAAAAACGCGTTTAAAGATTTAACTATCGATTTTTGCAAGATAAAATGATATTGATATAAATGATATCAATGATCATGATATTCTTGAAAGTATAAACTGTCGAAAAAGGCAAAAAAAAATTGAAAGTGTCACACTGGTATAGCCCCTTAAACATAATCAAACTAGACTGAATTTGGGGGACCTCATCGTTCTTTGTTTTCTGAAAAAGCCCTGCATACCAAAATGGCAGCCGTTCAAAGAAAACCCCATTTTTTAGCTAATTTTTTTTTCTTCAACGAACGAAAAAAAATTCCACATCAATTTTTGACAAAAACCGCTTCCCGATGCCCCCGAAAATTGAATTTCCTTTAAATTGCGCAGAGATTCACCTGAATCGGTTCATCCGTTGAAGCTGTAGAGTATTTACAGTTTAACGTTATCAAAAAGTGTATTTAAGTTTACTTTTAATAACCCAAACAAACAAACCCACGTGTTTTAAATTAAGGAGGTAAACTATGTAAAAAAGCAATCGAATTTTTCATCGTCATGCACGGTAACCTACCCTTAAGCAGAAAGTACGCAGAGTCCGTAAAACAAATGAAACAATAATGAGAATTATTATAGTGATTACTAACGGAAGTCATAACATGCCAATTATTCTCAAGGATGTTTTTAGCCGTAATGAGACAATTTGCCCCCTATTTTCCTTCAAACTGCACCCTATGTGTTTCTTTACGAACGTGTACGAGAGTAAAAAAGATTGTTAGTAGAAAAAAACATTGCCAATACTAAAACGTAAGCCCCCCAATTACTGTGTGTCAATTGCTTCTGGGCTAGCCTCTCTTTCACGATGACTATTTTACGTTCGTCTGTCGCAGCCCGCTAATTATACATTCCGTGGTTGTACCGGAGGAAAGCAGACCCCGAGATAAATCGAGGGACACGAACAGCTATAGTTCGTCCTTTAAAATCGATTGCGGAAGGTGCACTTTATGAACGTGGGGAATAATTCCATTTTGATTTGAACAAAGAGACGAGCGCAGTGTCGATGAAATATAAAATGATCGGATCCACAAGGCCGCGTTGAATTGAGTAGGACTACCTCGCGCGTATTCTGAAATGCAAATGAGAAAATACTTCTTCGTTCGGTGCGACGAGCGAAACTGGATTGCGACCCTTGAGGGAGAAAAAAAACCCTTCATAAGTTCGAAGAGATTCGATTACGTGATTTTATTTACCGATATATTTTTATTCAAATGTGTCGTTAAAAGTTATCGCGGGGGAAACTTATTTTTCCTTAGGGAAAGGAGTTCGCGATGTAGGAGTGTTCCATATGCCTCTCAGAGTGTATACAGGGTGTCCCGGAACTGAATGCGTTTCCTGAAATGGGAGGTTGGGGGGTGAAATTCTGAGCCGATTGATATAAGCATGTGTGGGTCTCAGATGAACCCCTGAATTATTATTAATTTTTAAAGGCGGGCCAATCGGGTGCGCCCGCCTTTAAAAATTAATAATAATTCAGGGGTTGATCGGAGACCCACACATGCTTATATCAATCCACTCAGAATTTCACCCCCAACCCACCATTTCAGGGAACGCATTCAGTTCTGGGACACCCTGTATATATTATATATGTATATGCGCCAGCGTGATAACGTCTTCGCAGATATATATCTATACAATCGACAGCCCGTGAGGAAATTTTTCACGTCACGTCGCCAAGTTTTTCCTTCGGGGAAAGATGTTTCCTCTGTATACCTCTCTTTCCATATGCTTCCGCACTCGCGTCTCGCTATCAGCCCCGCATTCTTCGCCAACTTGGTTAAGACGGGGACACAATTTGTTACGTGCCGTGAGGCGGGATTTGAGGCGGCGAACTTTGAAATTTGTCAAACCTCCAAAGAAAGTCAACGCGAAGCCATCGTCGATCCAGCGAAATTACTGGAGCCCCGAAGAATTCGTCACACGATGAAAAAAATTTGCGATTGACCTGGAAGGTGCGCAATCCTTTCCTTTTTTTATCAAGGGAAAATGAGAGAAAAATAAATGAGAGACGATTGAGTGAAGGCATTTATTTTTTGGCAGAGGGGCGAACAAAAATGTGGGTTTTTAATCATTTTTTTAAATAAATGTAGATATTTCTTTACCCCTTGAATTCACTATTAATCACGTAGAAATGTATCCTACCTACGTATGTGATTATTTTCAATGCTCTACCATATGCAAGAGTTTTAACCAAACTGAGCCAAAATTACTGGAGAAAAATTTCAATTTCATCGTTTCAGGTCCCTTCGCACACGCCTCGACTCTCGTATTATTGCACCTTAATCCTTCCATGTATTTCATACTCCCATGGCAGGTACATTTTCCACCCAACTTCCCTATCTGCAGGCTCGCGCATATCTGCCTGGATCATGAATAGCACGAGAAATTCCGACAATCTCGGACTCTGCACTTCTCGTGCTCATACATTCGAATATGAAGCACCCTTTGTGCTCCGAGTCACGAGAAATTGTGCATCCAACAAACTTAACCGTCCCATTTCACCACCTCCGACATACATACAGTACACATATGTACATATATCTACATGTATCTTTCAGATATTAATATAATATCAGATTTATATATAATTCATCTAAAACTATTGATAACTACTATGAAAATAGAAACTTCAGCTTGGAACGTTCCGTGCAACCCTTATTTCGCCACTGATCCTCCACCAATGCAGAAATTGTCGTACACGGAAAAAAAGAAATAGTACAAAATACAGGGGCTACACAGTTCGCATTGGACTCGAGCGATTGCACAGCGATATTTACTGAAACACAGTGCTCAAAATACAGTGTGCTCAAAGTAAATTATTACAGTTCCTATACTGTCCTCTTTCGACTTGACCCGCTCTACTGTATCTTTTACTGGAACACACAGTAGAAAATACATCGTAGTCAAAAGTAAATTTTGACAGTTCAACACTGTAATATGAATTTAACAAAACATGTAATTTGACAGTTGGTTAATCTGTATTATGTAGAATAAATGCGCCAGTCATATCGACAGAGTTTATGTAGACACACAAAAAAAAGTTTATCCATAAAAGAAGTTTGAAAAAAATGTGTAGAAAATATTTAAAAAATCAGTCACATACACAAGAACGTACCTTTTTGTAAATAATTCTCTCTTTTTTATAATTTCTTGAATTATGTCGCACAAATTTCAACGTTCGCATACTATCGACCACGCACTACTAACAGTGCAATCCTTTGTGTCCTGGCCACGTGCCTCACTCCACGCGCGAGACAAGTCCTAATTAGACAAGAACGTTAAAAAAAATGCTCTCTTTCTTTAAAATTTCTTGAATTCTGTCGCACAAATCTCGATGTCCGCGTCCCATCAACCACGCACTACTAACTGGCAATCCTTTGTGTCCTGGCCTCGTGCCTCACCTCGTGCCTCATTTGCGCACAGTATAAAAATCAGTGATCGCATTTAAATTTTACAGTTGAATTTTTTTGCTGAAATCACCGATGTATTCGCAATATCAAACTGCAAATAAACGAGTGTAACTGTAAAAATCTCAGAGTGCACAGATAACGTCACGAACTGTCGAAAAAAGAGTAAAAGTACCGTGCCACACTGTGAAATTTAATGAATCACTCTGTACTCAATACAGTGTACACTGTACCCCTTGCAGTTTGCGTACAGTATAAAAATCAGTGATCTCATGTAAATTTTACAGTGGAATATTTTTACCGAAAACACTTATGTATTCATAACACCGAACTGTAAATAAGCCAGTGTAACTGTAAAAACTCAGTGTGTACAGGAAAATTCGTCATTTTTGTAGGTCAGGATTTACATTATCCTGTTTTACTGTAAAATGAAATATGGCACCCTGTTTTTTATGCGGTTTATACTGTGATTTTCGCTGTTTCTTTTGTATGGTTTCTACGGTGCATTGTATGGTTTCTAAGGGCATTGATATGACTTTCTCCAACCAGGCAGTTTGATTGTTATACGGTGCAGAAATTGAAGGTACGAAAATAATTATAATTGTGAAGGTACGAAAAATAATTGTGATTTTATCTCAAACAAGTAGTCCATACACCTAGGCACTTTCTTACGATTAAATTTTTCAAATAATAATCGGGACGCAAGAGGGCATTTTATAGATAGAAATGTTAAATAAAAGGTGTTTAATTTTTTTTACTAGCACTATTAGTAATGGAGATATAAGCGACAAAAATTAATCGCATCATCTCTCACTCATCGTTTCGTCCCTTTCACTCATCGTTCCGCTTTTCTCATAAAAATGTTCCTTGCTTATATCTCCATTACTAATGGAGCTAGTGAAAAAAAAATAAAAGACATTTTTTATTGTCAATTCAAGAATAAACATCTTTTATTTCAAACTTTTTTCTACAAAATGCACTTTTTCGTCACAATTGTCATTATAACAATTAGATTGTTTATAACGGGAAAAAACGATTCTAGAACAAAATAAATGACCTATTCGTATTGCCCGTACCCGAAACCGTAAAGAACCACCGAAGATATTGAGCGGACCTGAACATTTATACGAAAATGGTATACGGAAAAAGTGGATTCAGTACGTTTTCTTCTCTTGCGTTTATCTCGAAAGTATACTTTGCAATTTGGCGTACGTCATATCTCAAAAGCTAATCGTCCGATTTACTTCAAATTTGGGTTGGACATTTTTTCTAACATATTCCATCGACTGACCGGATAATTTTTTCATATGTTCGTCCGTTTGTCAATAATAAACGTTTAAAGTCGTTATTTTTGGTAAAAAATCAACCTTTTCTTTAAAAACAGTGCAATTTATGCAATTTTTAAAATTTCGCAAATGTATCCGGTGAGTTTGTAGCTTTACCATTATACGAAAAGTATATTTTTCCCTTTTTGACTTTAGATGAATCCACTTACCGAAATCATGCACGCGACCGAGCCGTGCAGAGGCTACATCCCTGAGATTAAATAACAATGATTACGTTTTTTATATATATTTTACAAGTTAAAAAAATGGTTACATGTCGAGACTATGTACTATTTGTGTGCGAAAGATCGACCCGAAAAAAAAAATTAAAAATCGATGTTTTTTTTTAACGTTCAGGTTATGCACACCCCTAAAAAAGTATATTTTAATGGAGGTTTCTACTTTGTTAGGCCAAAAAATGTTCGATTGTTCACCAATTATTTATGCGGAAAATATTAAATATAGAATGTCGAAATTTCGTATGTTTACTAAGCGGTCTTTATTGAAGATGATAATATTTTTGTTAAGTTTGACGAAACATGGTACTGGGAGTGGGAGGTGCCACGTATATCGGTGCGCCGGCGATGATGTTCTTCGCTTGCGGATGTCCTAAGTCCTGAACAGGTGATCTGAAGCCAAAAAATCAAACATATTTTTTTTGTACAATATTGTGTATAAGTCGAAGTAGAATGAAGAAGAAAAATAAAAAAAATATAAAATAAGTGAGCGATCAAAAGTGAAGTTTGGTTTTTTACCAAACATTTTTGCAGTTTTTTGTTCGGAAAATAAAAATGTTTGAACATTTTTGGATAATTCTAGTTCAACTAATGAAGACGTTTGTTGTACACGAGCCTGCCAAATTTCATAAGGATTGCTCATCTAGGGCGTGTAGGAGCACTTCCGCAAATTTGGAAAACGTGGTTTCGAGAAAAACGCGTTTGAAGTGAAATTGAAGTTTATGTGCGCATAAAATGAAAAGTCTCATATTTACACCTTATCTGCTTCGTTTGCTAAAAGTAGAAACTTCCTTTAAAAATCGATTAAAATCACATCACTGCACATCTACTGTAATTATCGTTTGTTATTTATTTTACTGCACTTTGTTATAGTATCATCGCACACGTGAACGCTCTCGATTCGAACGTGGTAAGAAGTCTCAAACGACGTTCATTGGAGAACAGTGCAGAATCCAATAGGATCCCAATGATGATTCTCTACGTGTGGTGCCCCTAAAAAACCTCTATGGAGATGTGGGTTTATCTTGGGACTTCGGAACGAATTTGTGCACGAGATTACAAAAGGTTTTTTTTTTGAGATCCAACAGGTTCTCGTTGAGAGTTGCAAATAAAAAATTCTCCAACGACGTCAATGGGGAAATAGCGCGAAATCCACTCGGCTTCCAATGCGGGCTGCCTACGTGCGGCGTCCTTATCAAGTCCCCATAGGAATATGATATTGAAGTTTGCATCATTAAAGCGTAACGAAAATAATTCTCTTCTGATTGCCAATTTTCTCTGGCAGAATAAAACTACGGTAATTTTTTTTTTTTTTAATTCTCATTAGATACCTGCAACCTAAATGTATCGAAAATTATTTTAGAAAGAGAGAAAAGGAAAGTGAAAATAAATTTCGTCGCTTTCCAACGATGCGAACTTTAACACGATATCGGGGTTGGGTAGAATTTGGGGTCTTCCCAACAAATTTCTGCACGGGTATAGTTGTTTTCCAATGATTATTCCTGATTTTTCGACACGAACTTGTTATACAAAACGCTGCGGTATAAGAATTTTTGCGGATGTTGTACATTTCCCATCAACGTGATTAATATATATATATAATTTTTTTCGAATTTTGTTATCCAATAGTTTTTTAGTAATGGCGGCTCACAGTTTTCAAATGTTGTAAATCACCAAATTTTCAAATGCCCACAACTTCTCTCCAAGTATAGATAGACATTTTTTTCAAAAACGATTTTTTAGAGAAAAACATGAACTATTCGAAAAAAAAATATGCAGAAATTCTGGGTTGTTTTAAAAATGACAAAAATCACGTTCAAAGTATAAAAATCGATTTTTCGGGCCTTGCCCCGTTGTTCCCGGTTTTGAAAGTATTTTTTACGAAAGGTTCAGAATTTTTTACATCGAAATAGATTTTAAACGTGATGGGATCTCTAAAACATCAGCCCCAGAAAAATTAAATAAAAAATTTCATTTTCCCTAACATTTATTTAAATCAACCTTAATTCTTCAATGGCATTTTTATTACGTAAATAAACATTCAGAGTTTTTATAAGGTAATGTCATGACACATAAGCAAATTAAAAAAAAATGATCATTCAATTTTAATAGCTACAGTTGGTTTTGAGGTTATAAATTCTCTCACTTACAAATTTATAAAATAATGATAATAATAACACTAATTTTTATTATCAAATAAAATTTAAAAAATTGGGAAAAATGTTTATTTAATTTTTCTGAGGCTAATGTTTTAGAGATCCCATCACGTTTAAAATCTATTTCGATGTAAAAATTTCTGAACTTTTCGAAAAAAAATACTTTCAAAACCGGAAAAAAACGGGGCAAGACCCGAAGAATCGATTTTTATACTTTGAACGTGATTTTTGTAATTTTTGATACAACCCAGAATTTCAGCATTTTTTTTTCAAACAGTTCATATTTTTCTCTAAAAATCGTTTTTTTAAACAATTTCTAGCTATAGTTGGAGAAAAGTTATGGGCATTGGAAAATTTGGTGATTTACAACATTTGAAAACTGTGAGCCGCCATTGCTAAAAAACTATTGGATAAAAAAATTCGAAAAAAATTATGGATGCTTGTTTTAATATGGCCTTTCAGGTGATCTTCTTAGTTTTCCTAAAATCAAACCGCCCGGTAAAATTTTGACACGGAATTGGTGGAATTACCCATATATATATATATATATACCCACACTTTTTCCAACCTTTCACACTTCACTCGGTATTTGGACGCGCGCTTACTTCGCTAATCGTCGGGTACTTTTTCAAGCCTTTAATATACTTGTACGCGAAATGATGAAGTGCCATGTTTTAAATGTGTTTCACCAGGACGCTCCGCTGAAATAGATTTCAAAATAGTTGTTCGCGTGCCTTCAGGCGATGTTTCCTCCCATATGTGCACCAAAGCTCGTTTCTCTTCAGACTCCATTGACTCCAAAAATCGATGAGCAGCACATGACCCCGTCGATGGGTATTGCATACGCGCGGCATCAGCCTCTTGGGGGTTATATCTGTTGAATTGTATAGGCATTGCCTCGCGGTACTTCGAGACAAAGCGGGAATTCACGAATCGCTATTCTTACCAAAAGTTGGAGCTTTTTTTTGTCGTTTTCGTGAGGGAATCAACTCTCCCTTAACACTTTTTTTATTTCACAGTGTGTGTGTGTGTGTGCGTGTGCGCGCGCGCGCGCGTGTGTATGTGTGTGTGCGTGTGTATGTGTGTGTGTTTGTGTGAATGTATGTATGTGTGAATGTCGGTGTACATGTATGTGTGTGTGTGCGTGCGCGCGCGTGTGTGTGTGTGTGTTTGTTTGTGTGTGCGCGCGCGCGCGCGTGTGTGTGTGTGCGTGCGTGCGTGCGTGTGTGTGTGTGTGTGTGTGTGTGTGTGTGTGTGTGTGTGTGTGTGTGTGTGTGTGTGTGTGTGTGTGTGTGTGTGTGTGTGTGTGTGTGTGTGTGTGTGTGTGTGTGTGTGTGTGTGTGTGTGTGTGTGTGTGTGTGTGTGTGTGTGTGTGTGTGTGTGTGAATGTATGTGTGAAGCTCTCTTTTTTTCTCTGGTCGTTTCAGCAGCAACGATAATGACACGCTTCTAATCGCGTAGGGCGTTCGCTATACACACTAATCGCCCTGCTCTAATCACCCTTATCAGGGATTAGTACGGGCGATTATCCTTATCAGAGCTTAATAAGTACTTTAAGAGACAATTTAGCTACAGCTCGTATAGTTGATGGAAAAGAGCTGCGTGTCTGAGCTTGGCTAAAGTGATATCGCACAGCTATATACATCACCGGGTGCAACAAAACACATTTTCTCTTTACCAATTTTATCCTCGTAATAAGTAAAAACTTATTTATATTCACTAAAGAGAGAGCTCGACTACTTTACTGGTTATTATAATTAGACCGCTGCTTCAGCGTTTTTAAATGCTATAGATCATGCAGGGAGACAGATGAGTATGAAAACTCACGCAAGGTTGTCAACTGTTTATGGCCAATAAATTAAGGTGTTATCTCTATGTTGCCCACGGAAAAGAGAGACTTTTTTAGGCATTTTTTGACAATATTGAAGAGAGTGATAATGAAAAAGCAAAAAAAATGAGCTTTGGAGGGTTTAGTCTACATGTGTTGACGTATACAAAAGAAAATTTGTGAAAAAAAAACAAAATGACGACAGGCGTAGTTACACTAAAATCGTTTTTTAGGCGCTCTGCGGGAAGACGCTAAAACAAAAAAAAAGTCATCGTTTACATTAGTTTTGCTAGACAAATACACGCGATTATTAAAAAATTGTGGTTTTTTCGCAGAATGGCATCATTTTGAATAAAAATTGTTTTTTTTTCGGTAACAAATGAGCCTCAATTTGTTTATAAACATGAGAATTGTCGATAAATCGTAAAGATCGTGTGTACTTCTTTAGAGTCTCTATCTAACAAGCTACAGTTGAAATTTCTAGTCAATCGGATGAAAACTGCTTGAATTATGCGTTCTCCCGATTTAAAAATGAGATTCCGAGAAAGACCCGTTTAAAGTTTTCAAACTGATTTAGGAGCTATCATCCACTCGACGGAATTGAAGCTCTTATTTAAATTCTGCGTGTATTCACCGACGCATTTTGATAGTCGGTCTTCAGTTGTTTGGTCGTTGTAAATTTGTTGTGCAACGACTGGACTAAGCGTCTCCAAATTGTTACTTTCACCGTCTAAGCTGTTTCGTGCATTTCGTCGAGCTCGGTCGGGGACGCTTCGGAAAATGAGCTCTGAAAATAAATAAAAATAAATAAATTCCGTGTAATAAATAAAGTTCGTTACGTGTAAAAATTCCCGTTGTATTTCATTCTTGTAATGTTTATACATAATTTAAAAAAAAAGTCAACATTTTTCCCTACTCTAGTGTTGGGAAACAGACCCAATGAGAATGTTCTCATTCAGTTTCATTCATATTTCGCTATGAATTGAGGAATCATGACAATGTAAAATTGTCAAAAAATCGATTCTTTTTGCATTATCCGATAGTATAGACGGTTATAAACAAGGACGTGGTATCGCCGATTGATCGTAAGTAGACAATTTATATATGAAAATATATATGAAAATTTCGCACTCGAAACTTTAAACTCGTTTTTCTCGAAATGTCATTTTCCAAAACGGTGTCCACTCTCAAAGGAAGAGTTCTCCAGCTACCCGTCTCAAATTTTGACACAACATTCTTCACGCCATTCTTCATCTTGCCAAGGTAGATTTTTTTCGAGATCTTCATATTTTTTTTTAAAGAAAAACTCTCGAAAAAATAGGCTAAATTCGATACTATTTTCAAACCGCCGCCATTTTGTCAATTTTTATTTAAAAAAAAAACCTCCATCGCAACATAGCGGCTTTCATACTGGTTAATAATCTTTTTACAAATTTTGTCTCAGATAATATTTACGACCACAACCGTGTACACCGTGAGGACTCCCGTTGTCGAAGACGTTTTCAACCGTTAAAAAAATGTAAAAAAATAAAATGAAACGTTATTTTGTCTTCTTCGTGAGTACTTTGATTTGACATAAAAAAAAGAAGACTAATTATCGTATTTTAACCATCGAAAAAAAAATCGCGAAAATCAGCTATTTTTCGACCCGTTACACTGTGATAATCCCTTGGAGTAATATATGGCGATGAAGTTTGCATCGTTGGAATGCAATCATTTTTAACATGTTCTTCACTGTTTTATGACTATTCGATTTTTTTTCTAAATTAAGGTCCAAGCTTAAGGATACGGATACGAAAAACGTTTGAGTAATGTTCGTACTTAGTCTAGGGTAGCAAAAAAAAATATGAGAGGTAAACAAAATTAAATTCCGTGGCATTCCGACGAACAAACGCCATTGACTTGGAATCAAACTTCGTTTGACTTGTGATCTGTGATGATCCCTCAAAGTGATAAATGGCGTTGAAGTTTGCATCGTTGGAATGCAACAATTTCAAAATTTTTTTTCACTATTTCATGTCTATTCGATTTTTTTCCAAATTAAGGTCTAAGCTTAATGATATGGATACGAAAAAAACGTTTGAGTAATTTTCGTAGCTGAACTCAGCGAAAAAATATGAGTGACAGACAAAATTAAATTTTGTTGCATTCCAACGAAGCAAACTTCGACATCATAGTAATATTCAGTTCTGGAAGAGGGAAAATTTACAGCCGAAATATAGAAAAAAATTCCCAGTCAAACGAATTCAGTCTTTTCAATTGCCTTTGGCATGTTATGTTCGCCTGTCCGAATTTTCCTCCCAGTCAATCAATGTGAGTGAAAGCTGGTCCTGTCTCAATATTCTACAGACTGCAACGCATGAAATCTAGTGATTTTACGCACATGTGAAACTCTGCTTTATCGCATTACAATTTTGTCGATATTGAATTGGAGGTACTTGGATATTCCATGAGTGAAAGTCCCTTTCGGCCTGCTGATGCTCATGTACTACAAATGGATCCATCCGGACAACTCGGTGATCGCACTGCGTAACGTCGCCATATAATAAAGTCCCGTGATGCACTTATACTTAGATGCGAGTACAAAAAAGGTCCCCCGACTCTTGTTAAAATAGTTCAAACAGTATAAAGGCCATCGTTATTTTTCCTCATCTCCGGGCAAACAGTCAATTCTGCTTATGCCGGAGATGTAAATAGATCAGAGACCCGAGAGGCAGCGTAACGCTGTAATTTGGCGGCCCATGTACCACCAGCGTCTACTGTGTATTCCGGATTAACGCGATCAGCTCATAGGAGCTTTGGATATTTCACGGCCGCTGGCGGTGGTCAAAGCGATTTGAATGATTCAGCTTGAACTTGCTACATACATGTTCAATGTACACACGCCTAGGGACACTTTGAACGATTCCGCTTTGACCATCCATATTTAGATGCTCTCCGACCAGTCCCTGGTTGTAAT